>JANZLH020000427.1:6471298-6481703 GCA_026770325.2 Erythroxylum fimbriatum
TCCTAATAAACCTTATGATTTCTTATAGAATATTGAAATTCCAATCACATAGGATGTCTCTCCCATATCTTTCATTCAAAATTGTTAGAAAGAAATTGTTTAGTCTTATGCTACAAACCCAAGTCATTAGCAACAAGCAAAATGTTATCAACATATAAAACTAGAAATATAAACTTTCTCCCATTAATCTTCCGGTAAATACACCTATCAACAGTGATTTTCTCAAAACCGAAAGAAGTAATGATATTATTGAACTTAATATACCATTGCCTGGAAGCTTGTTTAAGTCCATATATTGACTTCTTCAAGTTACACACCATACTTTCTTTACCTTCAATGGAAAAACCTTCTGATTGATCCATATAACTCCATCCTCAAGATCCCCATTCATAAAAGTTGTTTTTTTTTAATGAATGGTAAGTTAGTATTAAACCAAAAAATTATATACAAGGTTATTAGGGCATACCCCGACCAAAATAAGTAAATCAAAACAGCAAAACAATCTGATGTAGCTCTAAATCAAATTGAGCCACTAATGCTAAAATTATTCTCAATTAATGTTTCTTTAAGATAGGTGAAAAAATCTCCTCATAATCAATGTCATCTTTCTGAGTGTAACCTTTGGCAACAAGTCTAGCTTTATATCTTTCAACATCGCCATCTGAATCACGTTTGGTCTTAAAGACCTATTCACAGTCAACTCGTTTAGAACCTTCTGGCAAGTCTATAAGATCCCAGACATTGTTTTCATCCATTGATTTTAACTCTTCTTTAATAACATCAATCCATCTTTGAGACTTATCACTACTTATGGCTTGTGGAAATGAAATAGGATCATTATCAATGCCACAATAATAATCCAACTCTTGCAAATAAACCACATAATCATAAAAAATAGTCAACCTTCAACCCTTACAGGTTTATTTAAAGCTATAACAACTAGTTCATTTGCATAAGTTGGTGGTAAGTTAGGTTCTTTATAAGGTGCTTCTTCATTATCCAAATGTTGTTCTTGATTATTTTGATCTTTCAAAGCAGAAACAACATTTGTTGTAGTTGTCGGTTTAAAAACATTTATGGGTAATGAAACATTAACCATTTTTTCATTAATATCCACAACTTGATTTTCGGTACTCCCATTAACCTCACCATTCTCTAAAATTTTGGCATTGGCTGTTTCAACAATTTTAGAACTATGGTTTATACAGTTTTTACCTTTTGGATTTCTCTGGGTAACCAATAAAGTAACTACTTGTTAGAATCCTACCGTGAACGAATCACGGGCACAGTAGAAAACAAAGTTTTTTACGAATTCTAAGCGGATCCTGATAATTGAGTAACTAGAATAAAAACCAATACGAATCATAAGAAATCGTACCTTATTCGTGTTCCTATTGAAAATATTTTGAAAATTTTCTCGATTTGTCAACCACAAGTTGTTCAAACGTCCAATCTCTAACGGTATCCATGTAACAATTTCTCAAGACTCTTTTGAGAGGGAGAACAGAACTGCTAGCTTCTAAATGTTCTTCCTATTAATAGAAAAATCATTAGGATTTTTAATTTTTATTAAAATTAAATTCTTTAATTATAATTAAAATCAAATTCTAATTCTAATTAATTTAATTTTAATAAACTCAAATATCTCATATTTGGTCCCTAAAGTTTCTAAAACTTTATAATTAAGTCCAACTTAATTAAATTGATTTTTCTTTTACAAATCGTTCTTTGATGTGTGACCTATTAGGTTCCTAATATATTGACAATAATTATAAATTCTAATTATAATTCACAATTAGAATTAGATAAATTAAAACTCCTTTAATTTATCTAAGGATTAATTGTACAACCATCATTATGAGAAAATCTGTAGACACATAAGTAATATTCAATTTGAAATTCTCATGGTTAGGTCAGTTCAGTGAATTATTCTCTAATAATCACCCACATATTAGTTTAAGTATCTCCACACTTTAATTTATAAGATCAATTACTTTCTTCATAAGAAAGAAACATAATGTGTGCTAGTTTTATCATTTCAACAATATCTCGTCTTGATAAAACTACAGCTAAGAATATTTAGGAATAATACGTAAATGTAAATTGAATATCACAATTACGATCTCATCCTAATTTCAATCACATATTAATTATTTCGGGGCTTTTATCTTTATTATTAAAACATCAAACGTAATTAATACATAAAGATAAAGAATGCCTTTATTAATTATTTTGTGACTAAACTACAACCAAAGCGATTGGCTGTATGACATAAACTAACAATCTCCTACTTGCACTAAACCAATCGTTTAAGTATCTCATACCATATAACTATATGATGATTATACTACTGCTGGGATAGTGGCTTAATGAGAGCATTCTCTAAGATTCTCTATGGTGAGCACTTGCTTAAATTTTACAACTTCCATCTCAATTATCGTCATAATTAAAAAATTTTTGGCTAAATACATCCTTGGATCTTTGCTGAGACCTTAGCTTCTTTTGCATGCCAAATGACTATAATGTTCCACACTACATTACTATCTTGAACAATGCAAGGAACTATATCAAGCTCATTAAAGAATTTATTGATCCAAATAATTATTTCCACTAAATGAAAAATGTATTCTTGCTTAATTAACAACCATTGCTACATTGGAACCTTTCCAATCATAAATGATATTGTTCTAAGTAAATAAACCTTAATTAGGATTTGCTTCTAAAGTTATATCCTTATCTTCTTTAACTCAAATATCAACTCATACATTGAATAATAGATATCGTCAATACTTCACAAGTATCTGATATCTCAAATACTAAACACCTTTAGTATATTATCTATGTAATTGGAGTTAGAATAGGTAAGCAACTTCCAATCTATCTCTATAGATCTAATTCTCAGAATTAAGTTATTGTCATTTCATATCCAATAAGAGTTGTTCTTGGACAATTATGTTTTCAATAATTGAAAATTAGAATTGTTGTTCTCTATGAGTAATATGTCTCCATATACTCCCACTGAATTGGACAACCATACTCATACTAACCTTTTTGTAAACATGATAAATTCACAATCATTTCTAAAATAAACTCTTTGAATTCATCATGAAAGTGAATCTTTCAACATCGTGTAGCCTTTTAATTATACATCAAATATATTAATAAAGGCACTAGTTCCAATTAGATGTACTATCATGAGATTTGAACATTTCAATTTTGATCTTACTCCCACTATTTATCTTGAGAACTATTCTTCTATAAGTATTCATTGAAACAACAATTTGTTCAATAGGTTTGTAAGATTATATTCAACCTTTTGGATATCTCATAATCTTTTATTACCCATTTTAGTTCTAAACTTAATAGATAATACATGCTTCAGCTAAGCATTACATCCTTAAATCATTAACTTTGACTCTTTCAAAGACTTAGCGTTTCATATTTAATATGAAATCTTACTAATAAATTCAATTGGAGCTGTTCAAGGTAAGTCATTGCTAGGCATCGTTATAGAAGAAATAATATTACATTCTACAATATCTCATATTATATTTTCCTCCTTACAAGAATTCATATACGGAATTTTTGTTGTGAAGGTATTCACTAGAAAATCTCATTCCCTATAGATAACCGAAAATTTAAAAAAAAACTCACCACAACTATCTCATCGAAGTGCTCCAGCATTCGTAATGCTTAATTTATACTTAGATTTAAACAACTTAAACTTTTCAAAATATTAAATCATTATTTCATTTAATACATATGAATATATCTCATAAATTTGTTAGTAAAATAATGAAATACAAGTATTATCCATTTATAAATTGTTATTCCATCCAATACATCACATGTATAAATTTAGCAATTCAATACCATCATTATCCTTTCACCAAAGGTTGATTTGGTTAATCTTCAACTTAACAAGTTTCACAAATTTCATACGATCCATAATCAAAAGGATACACATATCCTTGTACGTAACTTTATGATTATCGTTATGTGGATTTAACCAATATGGCATAAAAGGATAGTCTCGGTTATCCGACTTTGTATTCTTGCCACTCATGTTAAGCATAAGTCTCCTTTGATCCAACACATTCAAACTATTTATATAAAATTGATCAACTACTTTTATTTGAAAATTTATTTCTTATCATGCTTTGAACATTTCAATAATTTTGAATCTAAATTCAGTATCAGATACTCATAAGTACAAAATAGAAATACATATGATCTCTATCATATCACATATAGGTAATAAAAATCATGCAATCATTTTTCTTCTTATGAAAGTTATTATCATACTATATCAAAGCCTTCTAGTCCATAATTATACTTTTAGTAGGCTAAATTAAGTGGAATAATTCCAACAAGGTACTGTACCTTTCAGCTCTACTCCATGCAACCCCTTGCATTTTGCTATCATGGTGTTGACATACATCTTACACATTGCCATCAAAGTTTATGAGACATTAGTCAACTCAAATTGTCAATACATCTTGTCATCCATATGATTTTAACATATCTCTAAAACTTTGTCATTGAATCCTCAACAAGGATTATAGCATAATAACATAATGGATATACAATTTTCTATTTCCTAACTTTGAGAACCCTTCTCAAACATATCCTAAGCCCAAGAAATTTAGTTCACTTACTTAGTATCAAGTATACCAAACAAGGTAAATTCCATTAAGCACATAATGCATACCTTTCTTTTTGAACCAAGCCTTATGCTTTAGGCAGTCTTTTTGATAATGTCCTTCTTTCTTGCTGAAGTGGCATTTATCTAACTTTTGCCCCTTGCTTTCAGCATCAGCAACTTGTGGAACTTTAGCAGATCCTTTCTTCTTAAAATTCTTGGTTTTTGGTCTGAGTTTCTTTCCAGCTCCTTGACCCACTAGGTAAATAGAATGAACTCCTTGTTTCTTTAATCTCGCTTCCTCCTGAATAAGCTTACTAGATAATTCATCAATATTTCACTTATCATTTAATATGTTATAATTGATGTAGAACGGTCCATATTTAGTAGGAAGTGAGTTTATAATAAACTGCTCTAAGGAGTCTTTCACAGTCATATCCAATGTCTTAAGTCTTGTTGCGATATTAGTCATATCAAGGACATGCTACATACTCTTTGACCCATCAAACTTCATGGTCGTGAGTTCAACCATAAGTGTCCATGCACCTTTCTTATTGGCAGAACGGAACTTATCTTCCACAAGCTTAAGAAAATCTTTAGCAATATGATTTTTAATGTTAGGAAGAGTAGACTTAATATTGTTGGTATTTGTCATTTGCATAAAGTTCAAACATAGCAAGTTAGACCTTACCCACGCCTTATAATGTGCCTTTTCAGCCTCTATAATGGTATCATTAAGGTTAGAAGGCTTATCCTCTAATAGCGTCAAGTCAAGATCCAAAACACCTAAATAGAAAATGACTTGTTCACTCCATCCAGAGAAATTCACACTAGTGAACAAGGTAACAAAAGAACCTTGAGAGTTAAGGCTAATAACTGCACATATATAAACGCTCACCAAGTAACAGATTCAAACATGAAGCACATAAATGTATTGCAGGTTTCCTTTGGGTAAATACAATAATACATATCATCACCATCATTAGAATGCTATTTAAACTTTATAAGAAAATTAAATAAACTTCATCAAAATACATCTAGCATCTTTGGATAACTATATATGTGACAAGAGCATATCAATTTTCTGCTTTATATTTATTAGTTATAGAATATTGATTTACCTTTGAGTAAAGTCCTTAATTTCTATCCATTAATAAAATTTTTATAATAGCTTTTCATAAAATACATAAACTGTATGACCACACATTCAAAAATTAATTTTGCTATTTTGGTGACTAACAAATTAATTTTAATCATATTGTCATACAATAATAATAGTAGTAGTAGTAGTAGTAGTATATCCATAAGATGAAATTAAATTAAAATTTTAATTATAGGTCAAAAATATCATTAATGCGACCAAAATGTAAGAAATTAAAAACTTTAAAAATCAATTCATCTGTGGTAAAAATTTCATGAGTCAAAACTATAATTTTTCATCTATGCAGTAGCGTTGAAAGCAAGTTAACCTCAAGAGACTAAAACCCTAATCTTGATATGGTAATTTTACGACTACATAACTGCATATAAGGCGGCAAGAAAAGGGACGCCGGAAACTTCAGAAATCTGGGAAAGCAAAACCTTTTGTGGTGGTAAGATGGGCGGCAACAATCATGGTCATCATCTCTTACATACTAAAGGTCCACACGTCTTTCGAAACGTTTCGGCAAAGCAAGAAAGTCTTAAGTGGGAGAGATTTTAGCCTTGGAACAGAAGAGATTTTAGCCCTGGAACAGATCTTCTGTTCCACACAATGTTTTAAAAATCGGACCGGTGATTGAACAGGAGAAGCAACTGATTCAAGGGTTAATAGTTCAACCGGAATTCAACCATGGTTGAATCGGTGATTAATAAATATATAAAATTTTATTTTATACATTATATATATAAGATAATTTTTTAACATATTATTTAATTATTTATTTATCTAATTAGAAACTTAACTCTTTAAATTTCAAAATATACAATTTTAAAAAAATTCGCCAAACACAACACAAAATAAGATAACAAAACTCACTAGTCATATTTCATCAAAAAGATTAAAAAAAGATCACTAATCATAATATTCATTAAAGTTGAAATCATCAAAATCAAGGCATTTTAAATAGACCGGCCGATTCTTTCTTTCACCGGTTCAACGGTTTTTACCGGTTCGATCGCAAAATGAACGGGTCAATCACTCACAAAAAATACGAGCTAAACCGGACCGTTTTATGCTCCGATTCACCGATTCTCCGATCCGACCGGCCGGTTCGGTCCGATTTTCAAAACACTGGTGCATACAACCACAACCTTATTTAAGATTCAAGCTACTTAGGACGTGCAGGATTATTATTTTCATATGGACTTCCGTGTGGAAAATGATTGAAAAATAATATTAGCATCTAAGCATCCTTTATGGGGGGATTTAGCCAAACTTTAAGCCTAATCTATACTAATTGCTTGTTTCCTTATGTGTCAGAGAATCAACAGGTTATTTATGATTACTTCACTTGTAGTTGGTGAGGCTTCAAGTCAGAACCATAATCAATTAAGTTTTAATTTTATCCGTCGCAGATAATTATTGACTAAGTTCGTATTTCATAAATTCAAATATTTATTTCAGCACATATACAGCCTGTAAGCTCTATTAGTTGCAAAACTAAATTTACATTATAATTTCATAGCCAATTCGCTTGAGAATTATAGTATAGATCCAACCATGGAATTTTAGTGGCTTGACTATAACTAAAAAAAAGGAATACATACATTTATGACACAGAGGAACAGAAAAACCAGAAAAGGAAACTGTCTAAATAAGACAATAGTGCATGCATGCATTCCTTGATCCTCAATAATACTTTGACATGAACACTTAATTAACCATGACTAGTTGCTGCTGAGCTTCTATCCTTATTTCTTCTTTCATCCTCCTAATAAATTCATCAAATTTCTTGTTTAGCTCTTCTGTGCTTAACGCCCAATTCTCTTCTTCTTCTTCTTCTTCATCATCATCTGCTTCATACAGTTCTTGTTCTTCCACTTCTTGGACATCAACTTCACCGTCTAACTCGTTTACGTGTCCTTTATCTTTACGATCTTCTGGGAAAAATGCTTCACACATTAAGACTCCATTTACTCCATCTTCTTTTTCTTTTTCTTTTTCTTCTTCTTCTTCTACTTCTACAATGAACTCCTTTCTCTCTTTGTCTTCCAATTGTAATCCATTGACGCCCTCATCGTCTGTTCCTTGAACCATGTGGTAAACATCATTTTCTTGGTATTCAACAGTCCTTAAGAATCGTCCTTTTTGCATGCCATATTCGAAACTACTGAAAGACACAACGCTAGGATTCTCGTACTTTGAACAAGAGCTAATCAAGCCAGAGTATTTAGCAACAAAAACTAGGAGACCATTGCAGAGGAGGAATATGCAATTCTTATCTATGGTGTGGCTAAACAACTGAAGGGGGAATTTAGAGAAGTGGAAGTTGAAGGAACAAAGGAATGAAAGCCTAGAGGAGTTGGATAACAAGAATGAAAAAACTGAAACTGAAACAAACAACTGGACAAGTTTCTTTAAGAACTGAGATCTTATGAACTGGCTCAAGGTTTTCAGGTTTTGGTGCTCATGGTGATGACCCATGTTATCTCTCTTCTCTTTGGCCAAATAAAGATGCAAGAGAAGCTATTAGTGTTGCTTGCACTTTGGAGAGTTGCGGTTTTGTGTGTGCAAAAGATGATTTGCACCTCTTATATAGAGAGGAAGTCATCAAGTTGGTAGGGTACGTGGATGTGGATAGCATGACTAAAATAGCCTTGGATTGCATGGGAATTTGAGGCCGAAAACACTACCATGTGGCTGAAAATGTTAATAAGTAACCCTTGAAGTTTTGTGATAAATAAGGTTGTCCATATGGAGATTATATTCCTATTTACTTTCAAGATTTTGGATATTCTAGATGGTGATGAGAAGGAAATTGATCTAGTTTCTTACGTATAATGCAAAATTCTATATCTACCACATAAGAGATACTGTTCCCTCTCCCTTTTACGAAAGCCCTTTTCGAGGTCTTCCTTTTACTAAAAATAAAAAATATCTCAGATTATATATATATATATATTATTGAAGATTTGATGTACTTAACCCTAATAATATGTAGATTTTAGTGAAAATATTATACGATTTTCTTGATAATATATAGATTCCTTAAGCCACTTCTCTTATCTCATATATAGACATTTATTAAAATTTGATAATTAATTACTTAAAAAATGGAGTGCTAAAGTTCTTCCCTCTACACTACAAGAAAATGGGTGTTTACCGTCGGAATGTACCAACAGAATAATGCAACTTTTCATCGGTAACATACATTTGCGACGGCATAAAAACGACGGAATTTACCGTCGTTAAATAAGCCATCGGTAAATTTGCCGACGGTACTTACTCTTTGTCGGTAAATATACGGACGAAATGGTCTTCCGTCGGTATATTTACTGATGGTAGTTAACATTTCTGTCAGCGTAGATACCAACAAAGTATCACTTTCCGTCGGTGAATGTGCAGAACAACGGAAACGTATACCGACGGAATGGGATAAACCGTCGTCAAACGTTTCCTTTTGTTCCGACGGAAGTATTATTTCTGTCGGCAAAACAATAATCATTTACCGACAATTACGGTATTACGTCAGTAAGTGTTACTTCAGTTAGTATTGGTCGTCATTCATCAAAACCCAACCTACATTGCTAAATCGCAAAGCTATCGTATGCTTGCTTAGGTACCATTTTTCTTGTAAATGCCATGTTGTATGACAAATGTTTTTAAAATCTGAACGATGTAAAATTTGATTTTAATGTCAACAGCTATAAATAATTTGTTTAAATAGAAAATTAATTGATTATTTAGCAGGAAAAGATTTCTTCGTTGAATAGAAACACATTAAATTGTACAGAAATTGAATCAAAAGGAGTACAATAATCCTATTGTCCTGGTGAGTGCGGATGGTTATCTGAGTCTCTACGGTGCCCCGACAACCGCTCAATGTCATTTTGGAGCTTATTTATTACCTCCATCAAGATTGACACTGTTGTCTCAAGTTGAATAATACGTTGTGTTGTCTGCCGTCCACTTAATGTTGTTGTACTGGACATAGATGATTGCTAATAATATGTGTTCCCAAATGTTTCTAGTCCGAAGATCCTTCCACGACAGTTCCTACCACCAACCGCATCAAAATATGTCTGCCTCTCATCAACAGCTTGTTCTTCCTGAGTCTGTCGCTAAGTTGTTTGTTGTCTTTGGTCTTATTAGGGGACAATGCTTATATTACAAATAGTAACTGAAAAATATTAAGAATGAATATTAAACCATAAACTTCACATATATTTATTTCTCTACATCAGCTGTTGATGAATATCACACCGTCATACTTTTTAGTGTGAGTATGCAAAAACAACTGTTCGAGTATAGGCCTTATGCCCATTGACTTTTCCTACATAACAATAAAATATTCTAAGTTAAACTACAATTTATAAAAATTTCGGCAGAGTTTCCTCTATATTTATGATATTACCCCCTGTTGAACAAAGAAAATCACTAACCACAGCCATATATGACACTAGACATTTATACCATGATCATTATCCATCATCACAACATTCACAAATCAATTTCAATTGGAAAACAACAAAGTCAAAAATTAGAATATAAGTGTAATAGTTAGATACTTACTAGTCTCTCTGCATGCTCGTAGTGGGTAATTGATCCTCCCGTATGAACGG
>JANZLH020000427.1:6510541-6534231 GCA_026770325.2 Erythroxylum fimbriatum
CCGGACACAAGTGTAAAAAATTATTTGTTATTAGAGCTGTCTTGCAAGATAGCGACGATGATGCGGAGATGGAGATCGAAGGTCCTGACTAGGCTGCCATTTAATTCCTCTTGAGGACAAGAGGATTGTTTTAAGGGGAAGGGAATGTTACGTGTCTACTAAATTAGTTATTTAATTTGTTGAATTATTCTTGGGTTAGCATCTACTTAGGATTTAGTGGTGATTGAATAGGTAGTGGTTCCTTAAATTATGCTTAAGTGGTTGGCTCTTTTTGACTATTTAAGTCTTTGAATAGCAAGTCTAATGTATCATAGTTAAATCAATAAAATACGTGAGTATTTGAGGCCAGGTTTCTTCTATTAAACCAGTTCCAATTTATTTTTTCCTCATCAATCAATTTATTTTTTCCTCATCAATCAGTATAGGTTCCAAAGCCAAAAACCAGTTTGTACCACATTCCAATTTTATAACCGGCAGCATTCCCTGAAACGACGGCAGGGAAGTCCAAAATCTATTCTCTCTTTAAAATGGTGCTGCTGAGCCAGTGTCTTAACTATTCATGTAACAAGTCCAGCACCCATATACCTACACACTTTCTCCAGTCATGGCGACTGAAATAAGTCCAGCACCGATAGCTTAAAACCCATGAAGTACTGCCAAGCTTAAATTCCCCGGGCGCTATACCTGGCAGTTAATTTAGTTAATACAATCTCTATAGCATCATCTAAACAACCTAATATCAAATTCGAGTAATAACTTAATGGTAAGTTTATGCAGCTGCCACCCTGTTCAAGATATCTTGACCTCCAAGGATCTGAAAGAGATTGATGGCTAATAAATGGTAATGAAACAATGCTGCTTCAAAAACTCACAATGATTTCTTTGTATAGTTCTCTCAGCACAGGCAATTTGCACAGAATATCCTCATTCAATACATGTATAGGGGTGTAACAAAAAGGAAAAGGTCTAAGATGATCAGACGCAGAAAATCTGATGAGTTGTTGTGGACCTATATAGAATGCACATCTAAGTTAAGACTTGTACTTCTTGTCTCTCATATTAGACGACATCCGGATCCCACGTTAGCTGCTCAATACTCATCCGTCTCATAGATCTTACCATATGCTCGTCAGATAGACGAAGTTGAGTCAGCCTGCTCTGCATACTTGCAAAAGTAGAGGCATCAACAGCTTCAGTTATTATATCACGCTGCTGTTGATCTTCAGAAATATTGATGAGTGCCTCCACAACATTATCCCTTATTTCCTCTAGGTCATCTCCTAATAGCTCAATGAGAGCTGGAACAGCCCCTGCATCAGCAAGTATTTCTCGGTCACCCTCATCATAACTAAGTTGAGCAATGGTCGCAGAAACCTTTTCCCTGACGTTCTCATTGTCATCCTGCAGAAGCTCAATCAAAACTGGTATGGCACCTGAGTTTCCACCAAGAGAAACTGAATGCTTGTAACTTGAGAGATCCCAAAGGACATCAGAAGCTGCAATTTTTGCTTCATCGTCACCTTCTTTCAAGATTTTCACCAATTGGTCTGCAATAGCAAGTGCATTCTCTTCATCAACAGCTAGTAAACAGAATGCGTCCTCAGCGATATCCTTACCATTCGAATCAGCCCCTTGAAGAAGCTCTGCATATAAAGGTATGACCCCAGCCTCAGCAAGAGGCCTAATGAGATGTATATGAGTGCAAATCACACCAAGGGAATTACCCACAATGAGTTTCGTTGTATTATCTCCACAATGAAACAACTCAACAAGCACTGGTATAACACCCAGCTCAAAAAGCAAAAACCTAACTCGTCTCATGAGACCAAGTAATCCTAATGCTTGACAAGCTCTTTCTCTCGATTTCAAGCAGCCAAACCTGGCTGCTTCAACAAGATACCTCAGTCCTCTTAATCTAATGAGCGCCCGCCTCACCTCTCTCAACAACGCCAAAGCACTCAAAACTTCTAACAAGTACCGCCTATCATCATGCATATAGGAGCTCAATAAATGCATTATGATGCCCAATCCACCATTTCTAGCCACAATCACACGATTTCCACCATCAAAATTAACAAGACACCAAAGGCATCTCAACAGAACTTGACGTGAACCATCGCTGCACCGGGGCAACAACCTTAATATTGTACTTGTAGCACCAGATTGGCCGAAGTCTACAGCCAAGGCACCATCTCCCCGACAAGCAACACGCTTAAGGCAATAAGCAGCCGCTTCTTTGATGGGATGCATTGACATGTCTGAACTACTGCTCTCAAGAAGCTTGGCAAGAACTGGTATAGTTCTAGCCAATATCTGCAAAGGTACATGCTTTGCCAAATGGGCTAGCTTGATTGTGGCTTTTACTTGCATGCTCACAGTCCCAGATTCTATAACACTTTCATAATTTTTCAAAGCCTCACTCCAGTCCGTGTTCACATAATCCATTAGATCTCCTATATTCAATTGACCAATCAAAGCTAACTCAACACAACCCAGCAAAAATCACTGAAAGGAAAAACAAAAAGTAAGGAAAAGCATTAACAGCTAGCGAATAATTCTCACGGGCATCACCCAAAAACCAAAATTCAGACAGCAAATGTGGAGACAGAACAAAAGAAGAAAGAAACGAGGGAAATAAACAATACCCTTTTGAAACGAGTTGGCGAAACGAAAAGAACTGACATTTAAACTGGGATTTTAAACATGTTCGGCCGTTTGGGAGACGGGAAACGAAGAAGAAAATAGACGAGAAAATGCAAGCAGGTTGAAAGTCCCTGAAGCTAAGGTGTTCTTGTGTATGTCTGTGGCCACTTGGCGGCTTCAGTTTCAGATATGATTAAATTAAAAGATACAGAACGTATCGAAATTTGCGTGCACGAGTAGGTCTCTGTGTCGGTAAAATTCTTATTAATTTTTTGATAATTACGATTTGGTTCTTCTGTGAATTATTTTTAATTAAGGTTTATTTTGGTTGAAACCATTTGGAATATAACATAATATAATATTATTCTATCGTTTACAACAAGAGTTTATAAAAAAAAAGATATGAAATACGAATGTTTCATATTATATTTCATTTCATTTTAAATAGTAAAAATGAAAAACCTCTACTTTATAGGAAGTGTTTAAGATGGAATACAAAATAATAAACAACTTTACACTGTATTAAATTATAAACTCTTCGTCCAAATAATATTTTATTATATTGCATTATGAACTCTTCCATTCCTTCCAAACAATAATTTTTTAATATTACATCTATTTACATTTCATTTCATTATAAATCATTTCATCTTATTAAAAAACTTACTCTCAACTAAACATAAAGACTTTAGATTGTAAGATTGTAAAAAAAAAAAAAAAAAAACTAGTACATCCATTAAAAGTTAAAAGCTTTAGTAATTTCAGTCTCTTTTTTTTTTTGTTAAAGGGACTACAACGAAGATAATTACAAAAGGTGTCTCGGGACTAGCGTCCCAGACAGATCCTCTAGAAGGATAAGGTGGCACCTTATGAGTGTAGTAGAGAAATAATGAACGTCGATATCAAAATGCGCTGCATAAGTCGCAAGCCAGTCGACGCAATAACTGTCGGACAAATTTTTTTTATAATTTAATAAAAGTATATTTAGCTCAAATTTTTTATTAACGTATATAATGCAATTGATGTTTTCAAAAAATTAAATTTTATAGACATAGGTAATTTATACATTAAAACATAACGCAATTTACCAATTTATTTTGTATTTACGAAGTAAAAGAGATCCTACTTACTAAGCTATTATGGTGATATAAAATGTTTGGTACAATAGTCAATATTTTTTTAAATAATTTCATGATTAGAGACGACAATGGGTCAGTGCAGCTCGGCCCGACCCAAGAGCTAGGCGACCTGTGGTCCAACTAGTGGCCAGATGGGCCCGTGCTTATCAACCCGTGGCTTGCCCATGGCTTGACAGGGCATTAACCTGATCGGACCAAGCCGGCTTGTCTACATTATATTTTAAAAAACTTTGACAAAAAAGAGTGACTAATTGAACATTTCACATAATTTTGATTACATATTTTATCTTTTTTTATCATTGTTTCAAAATCAGACTGAAATTTAAACCAATAAAATAAAAAATTTAAGATTTAAAAGGTTGATATTAGATTATCATAAAAATTGAATAAAATTAAAATTTTAAAATAGGATTAAAAGAGGGTATCCTTACCTATAAAAAAATTGAAATTTAATTTAAAATAAATATTGTTAAATAAATCAATTGATTAATTTTAATTTATAAGTAAAAACTTATTAGTTAATAAAAATTAATCAATTAATTAATCAGTTTTTAAAAACTTAATTGAAAAATTAAATAGTAAAATTTTTAAGGTATTTTTTACTTATCTACAGCGCTTTAACTTAGTTACTCAAGAGAGTCTGTATTCAGTTGTAATGTCAAAACATTCAAGTAGAATTGTTTGAATATCCTCAGTTTTTTAAGGACATCTTATATATGTCCTTGTTTAGTTATTAATAAGCTATGCCAAATTTTTGGACAAGATGAGGTAGCAAAGCCAATAACAAGACTTGTTTTCAATATTTTCGTAAACAAAAAGAGACATGTAACGGTTTTTGCTTCCCATAAGATTATCTTCAAACAATAATAAAAACAAACAAACAGAAAGAAACAATGACCCATATAACAAGTTTTAAAGGCCATCCACCACCAAAAATACTTGGAGAACAGTGGAAAATGAAACTATCGGCCAAGAAACGTTGAAACATAACAGTGCAATGGCAAGAACATCTGATCTGCATTTTACTTTTCAATGTCAAAACTGAGGCACAATATTGATCTCTACAAAAGGTAGTACATCTTTCCTACTTATTGCATCTTTTGATGATCCAAATAAAATGATGTGATGATAATTCTTGTGGTGCTCCCCAGATATTATAACATCATGTGGTATAGTTCAGAAAAGCCAATCTGCAAACCTGAATAACAGAAGAAATCACAATCGGAAAGTGCTTTAGGGTATGAAACGTATCTAGATCTGGAACTAGCAACTTGCAAACAACTAGAATCGCTTGCTTCGCACCACCACACTCTCCACCCATATCAAAATCTAGGAATTCATACTGTTTCATCGAGAAAGTGGAGTTTTAAAATGTACAGCTTTGTAACAAGATGAAGGTCATGATTCTATCTATAATGGGGCTAACAACAACTAAGAACTATATAAAGCTCTAAACGAAAAGAAGAAAAACAATAGGGGGGAAAAACCTGTTAATTCTGTAAAACCTTAAATATAATCCAGGCAATTAATATAAACATGTGACATTGTTTGTGTATCTATAACTTGGATATAGATATGTTAGCATCTACATCAAAATATTGAAAAGATATCTTTCTATTGAACCAAACAAAATCTTGAAAATTAACCTTCAAGTGACTTTGGTCCTAACTTTGTCGTTAGTTTTCCTCAAAAAGAAGATTATTACAACTACCTGTGTATCATGCATTTTGCTGAACTTGACGATGCATTTGCAGCATCCAATCAACGTAACCACTGGTACCACCAATCTGGTCCTCCAAAAGATTCGTAAGAAGGAGAAAGCCTTCTCTGGGCTGTTCACCTTGTCTTACAAGATGACATGGCTGATAATAAGAAGGATCATTCTCTCTTATTTTCTTGAGTACCCCCATTAACTTTCTTGACATTTCAGTATCTTGCTCACGAAGTGCAACCTGAATTACACAGCAATACAAGTTAATAAAGTTACGCTTGATATTAATAACAGTACAAGTAATGGCAGTTTACTCCAAGATTTGGAAGGTACAAGGTGACGTACAAGGTACTCCATCAACAACAACAAAGTTGCGGAAGAATTTTCCAATTTCACTGCATAGTTCAATAAAGCCTACTCTAGTAGATACACACATCAGTTGCTGCTCTTTTACTTATTACCATCAATCTTTGCCCTAATGGACAAACACTAATTTAAATTTAATTCTTTGAGAATAATTCTTGACATATCCAAGACAAAATTCACATAAAAAAGATCGTGTTAGCTCAGTATGACTTAAGGCAAATAACAATATTACATCCTTTTTTAAACAACATGACCACTCATATCAATTCTAAATGATTGGAGGTAAAAATCTCGTGATCCACAAAGCTATGGAAGTGATAGTGCTTACTCCCAATCTACAAAAACTGTGGAAGTGACAATGTTTACTCTTGATCTACAAAAACTATGGAAGTGACAGTGCTTACTCTTGATCTGCAAAAAGTTTAATTTCAACAAAAAGCATGGAAGCGACGGTGCTTACTCTTGATAGTTCTGCCGCAGCATCTGATCCGAGTAAATTCATGGCTACATCAGGTGAAAGCATTCTACCAAACCAGACAACAAAGCGGAAACCATCATCATATAGATAAAGGCCTCTAGAATCCAGGCTCTCTGCTGTTAGTGGTAATCTATTTGATATGTTCTTTATGTCATCAGACAAGACAGATGCCTGAAGAAATGAGATGAAAATCTGTCGTTATCATTAAGGTTACAGGACCTTAGTATTTCCAGTCAAAGTATAGGAAAATAGTTTACCTTCAAAAGGCAGTCATCCAATCTTATCAAGCTGGGATATAAAAGCTTCAAAAGTTTTTTAACAGGTAATGCCATCATAGTGAATCCTGCAGCACAACGTTCATCCAGTTGAACATCAGCATACCTTCCACGTAGAGGGGCAGACTTGCAAAGAGCTAACCCGTACAAAGGTAAGCACTTCAGTGACTCTGGATATATCATCCTTCCCCCCAACCGATGTTGCATAGCGTAAAGATTCCTATATTCTCTGAGAGCTTTTACAATCCTTAGCTGTACAGAGCTCCTTGCATCTTCCAACTTGTGAGATAAAGTTTTCTCAATTGCTGTAAATATTTAAATTCCTCAGCAAACTAATCTCAAGGTCAAGATATATTATTCAATGCTAAAATAAGTCTAGGCCTACCTAACCGAGAAAACAAAGAAACAATGGCACCAGTGTCAGCTTGGCGGTACATCTCCCCCAATTCTGCAACTACTGGAGCTGCTGCTGTGTGTACTCTAATTCGTCTCTCTCCACAAGATGCAGTATAACTTCTAATGGTTAAGAAAATTCTGATTATAAAAATTCTCCTTTCATCTTTCAATAAATAGTGAATCTACTCCGGCTCTAGGTGAAAGAACCACTACTCTTGCCTTTGACCACACCTTTACCTAACTGCCCTTTCCCACTTATCGGGGACTTCAACGGGCCTTACAAGCTCATAAAATGGCAATGATTATCCTCAGACAGTGGACATACTGGACCAAGAAAATTCTGATCATAACATTCTCCAGTCAGTCTAAAAGCAGCACTACTAATTTTGACACGCAACACAGAGTAACCGGTGAAACTGAAATGAATCCTCAGTAAAGAAGAGGGGGTCAATGAAAGAAATGTAAAACAGAAGATGTCAATGCTTATGAAGAGGCCTGACAAGAATTAACAAAATTTTTGTTTCCTTTTCCTTTTGTTCAAAGAGACCTTGGTCCATATTGGATTATGAAACAAATCACTGCAATGTATCCAGAATAATAAAAACTGGTATGAAGCAATATGACACATGGTTTGATGATCCTATGTGGATTAGCTTAGCAAGTGATTTATCAACTTGACACTGAGGTGACTGCAACAGCCAAACAGACCTCCCAAATTCTATGGCCAACATTTTACAAAAAGAAATGGGAATTAAAACAGCATATTGCATTACACATGCATACGTGACTAAGAAGCATAATTCACCCAAACAAAATCGAAGGATACAGCAAAGCAACTTGGAAATATACTGTCTGAGTCGTCAGTAAAGTCTCTTCAAGTGATAACTGCATTGCATATGCTTTATCGCAGTCAACAGCTGGAAGAGCTAATAAATCAGTGGATCTTAGCATGAAGTTCCCATGGTATGACGTAAATCGAATTCCTTCATATACAGGACAAAATCAGTAGGAAAAATCAGCTTCCTCTTTTAGGTGACAATGAAAGAAAACACAAAGAGGAGTACATGGCTGTAGATGTATAGCTTATAATACATTGAGAGAGAGTGAGATAGAGAGACCTTTTCCACATCTTATGCGCATGACAGCTTCCCAGGCAGTTTCCCTGGTAAGATCTCTGGTTAACTCGTGTCTCAACTTCTCTCCATGAATAGCTGATTGAAAACCGGGATAATAGTACACCTGTCCTCCAGTATACTTTGCCAGAGTACCTATAAAAATAGATATCAATATGTAAAATCAATAATCAACAAGCTTTAAATGGAGATTTTCAAAAAGTGTTACAATTAATGCATCCAAATGGGAAATAAGATCCATGCGAAGAAGAGGCCGAGGAAGCGGCTCAAGGAGGAGAAAGACCATCAATTTAAACATGTTATGAGAACTGTTAAGTGAGTATCAAGAAATAAAAGTAGTAATTTCCAAAAAAAAAAATCTCACATGGTCAACATGTAGAAAGGGATATTTGGGGAAAAAAACAAAAGACACTCTATTCAAACATTTAATAGAAAGTTACAGAGAATGATTGGGAAGTTACCCAGAAACAAAGGTACGGGAAAGAAGCATAATTTGTACCTCAGGAAATGATCAGAAGAACAAACAAAATAATGTAGCATATGATCTCATTCAATCATACTAATCAGCTATTCAGAACTTCACAAGGTATGGGTGAAAACTCAATTTCCAAAAGCCATAACAGTCTTGGGGGAAAGAAAAATGCAGAGACCAAACATCAGTTTAACTGCATGAATCCCATAATTTTAAATGAATAGTTCCCCTTTTGGTCAGAATATATACCAAGCTAAAACATATGCGTACCTAAGGAGGCTATATCAGTGTATTTGTCACTAAAAGCATACACATTAACTCCTATCTGGTACTTGGTGAAATCAGCAGCCGTTTGTTTATAGAATGGATCTTCTGGTACTCTGAGAGCGTATTCTTTATCAGTTCCATATATACGAGCATCATCACCACGCAATTTTAAGCGGCCAACACCAAGAGATGGCATTGTATTCTGAAATATCAGTAACTTTCCACCAAGTTGGCTCTGCAAGGAGGGAAACAAAGGAGAATGTTATTGAATAAACAAACAACTCTAGAAGGGAATAGACTGCAACCAGATTCTTAGAAGACTGATTAGACAATGACAAAAGGTTTCCTAAAATGAAGGGCACATGTCCATATACAGCACTCCTCTTCACCTATTGTGGATCTAATTAGTTCTCATGATCAAATTAATTCCCCACTAAAGCAAACACCTTTATGCACTATACTTCACAAGTTTTGATATGCACCTATACATAAATAAAGTAGTAGTAGGAGATGCAAGAAATACATACCATAACCATGAAAGCTGATTTTAGAGCAGGACCAAAAGCAGATTCTACGTTCATATTTTCGTGAAACATGGATGGTAAGCTATCCAGAAATGCATCTACCACACTTCTCGATTCGGACAAGTTGACAAGGAGATCGTCAGGCAATGGAATAAATATATCCTCTAGATCTGAAACCACCATCATTTGAGGCTGTGTTAAAGATGACTGCCACCAGGAAAATATTGTTATTTATCAGCTGAATTCTCAGGTTAGACAACAAATATGAAAAGTGTATTAAGGCTTATTGTAATTGACGATTCTTGCCTTCATATTGTAAAAGTGGATTGTGCTGTCATAAGTGATAAAACCAATCTGTGTTCTGGGGAAGCCAGGTAAGTCATCCAAACAAGACTTAATAGTTTGAGCTACAACCTGCACAAGGTCAAAAGTCAAGATGGATAAAATATTGTGTACATGCATGCACTAACACATGCCACAATCTATAGTAAGACTTAACGGTAAATATAGATCTAAACAAAGGCAGATAGTCACGCACGTGACTAGTAATTAGCAAAATAAAGTGCATAAAAAAATGCCAAAGCAACTCCTTTTGATTTTATAAAAACAGATATCCAAAAGTTTTCATAAAGTTGATGATTATGACTACTATGATGAATTTGATTGGGAAACCCAGTGGCACAAGAAGGCAATTCATTAGCTTGTTATTTTGTCTGAATTGGTGAAATGACAGAATAAATTAAAATTATTCAACAGGCTCTAGAACAATCAAGAAATCATTTCCAAAAACACTATGTTGCTTTACTTGGTCGTGCAAAAATCTCTTCACATTAATACATGAACAGATACAACAGCCTATAGGACTCATACTTGAAATGTCTTTTCAACAAGTTTTTCTATGCGCAAGAAAAATTACTAGTGATAGAATGCACAACTTAGCTGAAGAACTTACCGCAACCATACCACTTCGAACTGCAGATATTGAAACATCAATAAGGAAGAAGTATAGTGGCGGCATAGGTGGTCGCACCATGTACTCAGTTGGAGCAACAAACTCCACACTACCCTGAGTGAGCTCAGGTCTCTCGTCCAAATCAACTCTTCTGCCAGTGGCATCTAAATGGGCAAAATACTCACTAGGAACTGAAAATGAGAATTGTCACAGTTCATCAGTCATGTTTGCAGACAGAATATCAAGAATAACAACAGAGACACTGTGAAGAAAAGAAGTTCAGTCATGCTGAAAATATTAATTTTGATAATTATGTCCCAATCCCAAATAGTGAGCAAATATTATGTAAGAAGTGCACCAAAATGAATGATAAAAGCCAATACAAGACAGCACTAAGCCATCAGATGGTAAACCAATTAGCACCTGGACAACAGTCAAAAGCATTTGCTTGCTCTAAATTGTAGCAAGCCTCAAAATCAGAGGATGCCAAACGTCAAAATAGAAAAAGATCAGTAGAGCAAAGGAATTCCTCATAATTGTATTCTCCTAAGCAAAGAGGACAACTGTATATTTTTAATTGTCAAAACTTCACATAATATGTTGTAGCTACACATAAAACATATAAACAATGACTCCAGATGGCTCTGAACTATTACATAGAATTAAGTCAAAATGTAGTATGCTTTTACCAATTGAATACAATCAGAGAAAATTAAGTAGAGACAAAAATCTTCCGATTGCTGATTCAAAAAGCATAATTCTAGAAGTATGTGACAAATTAGAATCATTATGTACCAAACTTTGCATGCAAATCCACAAACCGTAGTTCACAATTCCTCAAACAAAAGGGAAATCAGATTCAGCTACTAGAAAATCAACACGAGCACAAGGCTACTAATTAGAGATAGACTTCTTTAATTAACAATAGCAGATAATAAGAGAGTACCGTCATTAAGTAGAGAACATATGTTGCAGCGCCACTTTCTTCCAGCATCAGTAAAGGCTACATATGGATTGACATAAGTCCGACATCTTCGACAACGGATGATACCCGTTTTAACAAAATTGATTACTGGGACCTCATTCTGGATAAACAAGAACAGTTTATAAGAAGATAATATGAGTTCATAAATTCTAGCATATCCAAATTGTCAATTCACTTGAATTTGCACACACTAACCCTGTCAGGAGCTTCAGCAAGAGGACAAACAACTGCTCCAAGAGGCAAATGCCACCTTGAAGCCAGAGACTGAGAATTTGGTATAGCGCTTGTAGTAAGACGTACATATCTAGGGCTACAATTCATGGAGTATGCTTCACCCAATGAACTTGACTCCACATCACCATCCAGTGGTCTTGGCAATGCCTTTGAATCAAGTCCAGTATCAATTGACCCAGGAACGGACCCAATAGAGAGGAAGCTGAAATCTTCTGCCAAACCTTGGATGCCACCAGCAGGAGGCATATAGCCTGGATGTTGAATTTGATCCCTTGCACCAAAAGGGGTTCCCATGGGTGGGGTTTGAGCATAGACTCCTTGATGTGAAACAAAAGGAGAAGATGCCGCTTGAAATGGGGACTGCAAGGGAGGTGGTTGAGAAACTGCATTCAATTTTGCATATCCAGGTAAAGGTGGCTGTGATATAGGTCTGTTGGAGGGATAAGATGGTTCTGTTGGTGGAAAAGCCGGTTGAAAATTAGGCCTCGGTTGAAAAACTGATGAATCTGACAAAGACTGATGAACATTTGCACTTGGTGGTGGAGATCCCATTCCCACTGGAGGAACCTGGGTTTGTGGACGGAAGGAGGTTGTGGAGGCTGCTTGGCCGGCAGCAAGTTGAAATGGCACTTGCCCAACTGGCGGGGCACGAGATGGTGGGGCTTGAGGTGTAGACTGATATTGTGCAATCGGGAAACGTGGGTAGGCTCCAATAGTGGGAGGCACATTTTGTGTTGGTGGAGAAGACACAGATGGATCATTAAACCTGGGAGGAGGCTGGGGTCTAAATCCAGAAGCATCTGATCCAATGGCAGGCCGAGACAATATAGAGGATGTGGTGGCAGAGGGAGGAGATGAAAAGGTAGGTCTAAATCCACTGGTCTCTGATCCTAAACCTGGGCCAGAACTTGAAAACGGTGTCATAGGTCGAGTAGATGCAGTAGCAAAAGGTGTGGTTGAAGCTGTTCCAGGAAAACTTGGTCGGCTCGGATTTTCCATCCCCAGGGCTGTCAACACAACAACTTTGTCTAACTGGTGGAACTATGCTTCCATTACTTAGCCTGCCAAAGCAAGTATGAAAATAATCGTCATCATAAGAGTCAGAAAAAGCACCTCATACAGAGAATGACATTTCAAACACCAACAAGATATACAGAGTGCTCATCAAAAGGAGAAAAATAAGCTGTGTCATAGTGCCCAGATGCAACACGTCATCTGAAACACAAAGATGACAATTTATTACACCCGTAACTTCCATCGGTTTAAAATGGCATATAAAAAGTTGCAACTCCTGGATTAATGGAGAAATACGATTAGGTTATGCAGTTCCATACCATATAGTACCTTAATATCAGAATAAATCATAAAGCAAACGATAAACTGGTTTTATTTTACATGAATATATTTAGGTCATGATACAAGTCATAATCTCTGGATATACTCAAGAACAAGAAAGTCATTTCATCACTTCAAAAATCATTAAGAAGGTTAAAGCAATTCACATGGTATGAACCACAACTAGACAGTAATATGAAAGGTACCAACATGGCATTCGCA
Organism: Erythroxylum fimbriatum; assembly: GCA_026770325.2. Taxonomy (NCBI): domain Eukaryota; kingdom Viridiplantae; phylum Streptophyta; class Magnoliopsida; order Malpighiales; family Erythroxylaceae; genus Erythroxylum; species Erythroxylum fimbriatum. The sequence continues at coordinate 6,523,674 of JANZLH020000427.1, forward strand.
AGCTCAATTCCCACCATTAGACAGTACAATACAGCTTAAGGATTCCTCATTGCAATCACTAAAATGGATACACGTCTTTACACAAATAAATTCATAAAATTGTAGTGTCCTGAAACCAGTTTTTGGTATGTGTATTCTGTTTCTCTCATACTCAATTATTAAAGATCCCATATGCATTGGCAGCAATGGTCTTCATCTAATATTCTTCCTTTCCCCCAAATAATTCTTGGAGCAGGTATGAAGAAATATCGTGGTAGTCTGGTTGATAGCACTCCACCGTCCTAATAAGGTTAGAATTAAACCCAACATAATAGAATCTGATGTCATAATAAAGTAAACTCGCACCAGTTAAATGACAGTACAGAAGCACAGTGTTCAGTCTAGCAAAAGCAGCTAGGTCGAATCTAATAAAATTTCTACTTCAGAAACGACCAAAAAATACGTCACTAGATCTATATAACAAAGAAAACCCAAAAGGAAATAATATAGAACACGTATCAGAACGCCTGGTGTCTCTAGAATAAGTTCCGGTAGCTAAATCAGTTATCTAGATCCATCTAGCTGCTGCCTTCCATCTCATAGTCCATGATACTGCGCTGATTATTACTTCAGATTCCATAATTTTGAGCTGATAATGAATTCAGATTGACCGCGCACTAATTGAACCAACAAACACCGCACTACGCAAATCAATTATGAAAAACATCTTGATTAAATTCAAAATTCCACAAGCACTGAACCATATCCCCACAAAACAAATAATTCCAGATTCAACAAAAAATCAAACACTTTAAGAAAACTAATGAAGTAGTCCACAACTAAGATATCGAACACGATTATGACGATTAAATTCTTCAGATACGCAATTGAGATGAACTAGGGAACCACCTGATCAGAGTGCAAAGCCAAGAAATCAGATCCGCAGTGATAAAAACCCTAGGGAATTACAGGAAACCTAGCTTGGATTCAACTAGAAAATGCTGTACAATCTGTAGATGCCACTCAAGCTTCGATCTAGAAATCGAGTAGAGAAAAGAATCCTAGATCCGACTGTAAGAAGAAGACGAAGAAGAGATTGGGAGTGACAAACGACAGCCCATACAAGGACGGCCTTGGGCGATTCATAAACCCTTTTTGTCTTTCCCTGTGCTGATTCGGATTGTTGTTAGATCCGATCCGACCTGTTCCTATTTTTTCTAATTTTGTTTTCTTGTTAATTGACAATACCATAAGCTTCTCATAAAAATATTGGGTTAAGACAGGCCCAAGTTTAGCTGACGAGAGATGGACTAGGCCTACGCGTCCTCTAGCAACTCCAAAAGAAAAGGAAACATTCGGTATCACAGCCTAGAAAATTTTTAAAATTTTTAAATCTTTTTTTAATTTTTCATTTTAATTTATTTAATAATTTTTGCCGATAAAAATTGATTAATTAATTAGTTCATTTTAATAAATAAACAAATTTTTATAAACTAAAATAAATCAATTAATTTTTAACAATCGCTTTTCTTAATTAAATTTTAAATTTTTCAATAAATACTTTCAATATTATTCAAACTTTAGCGATTTTATGACGGTAATTTTTAATTTTAAACTTTTTATTTTACGGTGTAGTTTTAACTTATTTTTATATTCCAAAAATTCCTTCCTCTAAATTTTTTTAAAAATTAAAAATAAATTATAATTATAATTAAACTAAATCAACGTTACAACGAGTTCAAGACTTTAATCCAACCATCATATAACAATATAACTAAAGAACCAAACCTACTTAAGGAAGATAGTACGACTATCTACATACTAGACAGCAACAACAAGATGCAATTATAGGTATATTTAACATTACTGGTATTTGAATTCAAGGGGTGTGGTTGAGTGGTAGGGAATCATCCATCCTTTACCAAAGGTCAGGGGTTTGATCCTTATCTTTAAGTATGAAGCAGCCTTAAATCCTTGGGCCACCTGTCCTATCCTATGAGGTGCCTACAAGCCAGCGAGGGAATTAGTCACTGAATTCGTCGGTGGATACCTTAATCTAAGATCCAAAAAAAAATTATTACTGGTATTTGAGATTTTGCTTCCTCTTCTGAGCAGATTTCCTTTTTACATATTTAAATTGAACGCAAAAATCTTCTAAATTTACATGTTATTTTTATTTTAAGTGCAGGGATGACATGGACAATTAGGAAATGAAAAAGTAGGACATAGCTCTCTTGATGGAGACAATTAAGCTCCCAAGTAAATAATAATCATTAGCCTCTTCCATGATTGTATATAATAATAGGGAATGAATAGTACAGTCCCCATTGAAAACGACAATAAGTTTAGTTTAATACGCTCCAAATGATCCATGAAGCTAGATCGCATTTTCATTTATGAAGAAATATCTTTCAAAGTCAAAAGTCAAAGCTTTATGTGAAAGAAAAGATAATGATAATCACAACAGATAAGCCCTATTCTCACTCTAATCATCCGAAGTGGAGAAAGCAAAATGGTTAATTATGTTACCCCTCCCCCCCCTAATCTCTCATCAGTAGATATTTTTATCTTCAAACGTAAATAAATATTGACTGACCCACATATCCGCCCAGTAGATCGGGTCATCATCTCATTCTCTCTCCTGATATTCCTCAATTGCCCCTCTTTACCTTTCCAATTTTCAAGTTCCATTTTTAATTATTGTTTAATTACATGAATTACTGCAAATTTTGAATGACACGAGTCCTTCTCGTGGACTCCACCCAGCGATTGGTGCCTAGTGAATAGATACTCATACCACCGTGAAATGGTCCATGTATAAGGAGGTCTCCATGTGCAGTGGGAGTCCTAAATTGACCCACATCGGAATTTCCGAAAATTTATATAAAAAGCCTATTTTTAATTTTTATCAATATACGAATAATGCATGATGAATGTGTGAGTGACAGGGGGTCGTTTAAGTAATTAAGCAATGTTCAAGGTTGTTATTATCAAATTCGGAAATCAAGGAGAAAATATAGCTTATCGTTTTTTTTTTCTTTTTAATTTTGGTTTAAGAAATTAAAAAAACAAGTTTGGATATTTTTAGTATTCAAAGCAATAAATAGTTAAATACGGCAAGTGTTAAGCCGTGAGTGAGAGTGTACATCTGATTGTTGGAATTGCCTTTTCATCTTTTGACACTCTCCATCAGAATTGACAATACACTGCGTAATTAAATTATATATATATATATACATATATATATTGTTCAGTTTGGTAAGTGAAGCAAAGACAGTTTCTTCTTAGTTGGCATCTTGTGGATTATGTTTGCTTTTGAAGGATGAGAAAGAAAAGATTATGGCTTCAAGGAATGAGGGCGAGTGGTGAGAGTTGGGACGTGTAGAAAGAAGACGGCTTTAAGGAAGTTATATGGTTCTTCTTCTGCCAACTTAGAGTAGCTATGTGAAAGAGTCGTTGCAAACCTGAATTGCTTGGTATGCCAACTTCTTTTTGGTTTTGTATTAAGCATCGCTCTCCATGAAAAAGTTTCCACTTTGCGAGTGGTTTTTTTTTTCGTTGTTGTGGGATTTTAGAAGTGATTTTCATGATGTTCCTACCGTGAAACTTCTTGGTTTATTTTTGTTCTATTCTTTGGATTATTTGTGGTTTCAAAGTAGAGGTTGTCGAATCTGCAACTCTTTACTGCTTTAGCCTTTTAAAGTTTTTCTGGTTTTTGTGTGCTTAATTGACGTCCGGTTCCAAATTCATGGTTGCTACGAAGTCCCAAACTTAGGAAGCATTTCGCTCCCTTTCTTGTTCTGCTTCTCTGCATGAACCGTGCTGTTTATAGTTATCCCTTTCAAGTGTGGAAAGCGGCAGCTTATGTCTTTATGTTCTCGAGGACACTGATAAAATTGGACAAAATTGCTTTTCGTCATCTTTTTACTTGGAACATACGGGAATTTTTACAGCTAATTTCAATTTCCTGCTTTGGAATAAAATTCCCATTTTCATTTGTGCATTAAGAGATAAAAAGGGAGACATTTTGATTGATATTAGCCTTTCTTTGTTTTTCTCGTGAAATTATGAACCTTTTTACTTGGTGGTGAACCTCATTTCTTTTCTTTATATATACAAGATCTGCAAGTTGTTATTGAGGCTTAGATTCTGCAGTTTTGGCTTTACTTCCCTTTTAGAGGAAACATGGAAACATTCTTGTGGTATCTACTGTATATATTGCATTGTAGTGATTATACATGTTATATGTTTCTGAAGTAGGTTTCTTTTTGTATTTATCTTAAAACCTTAAGGTCCTTCATTCTCCTTGACAGAGTATGTGTGTGCAAAATTATGTGACGAACTTGCCTTTCTTTTCTTTGTTGTGTAGATACTTAGTCCTACTATCGTTAATGCAAGATGGATTTTCCAGAGCCCATTAAGATTGTTTTTAATAGAATCAAGAAATTGGAACCAGAGATGGCTAACAAGATTATTGGCTATCTTCTAATACAAGAATGCAGTGATCTGGAAATGATTAATTTGGCTATGAGTGCTGATGCTGTTATTCAAGAACTAATCTTGAAGGCTAAAGCTGAATTATGCATGGGACCAAAAGCACTATCGCCAACGATCCCACCGTCCATGAATTTACCCCCTGCTAGAGAAGTTCTTCCATTTGATACCTTTCCGCCAGTTGCATCCCGATCCTTTGGCTCCTTTCAGATGCCTACTCTCTACTGGGAATCACAAGTTGCTGCAAAGGTTAACTTAGATATAACGCCACTGAGTTACCCTGATTCCATCACGGAACTCCATAAGCAAGCTCCTCTATCGATGTTAGAGGATCAGCTTGAGTCTGTCAGCTTGGACAACACAGTGTTCCCAGAACATTATTTTCATTCTGATGCTGCAATACATAACTTAGCGGGGCGAACTGGTCGGAGATATTCATGGTTAAAAGAATTTCCAGTTAAGACATGCCACTACTTCAACAAAGGTTACTGTAAGCATGGAAGTAATTGTAGGTATTTTCATGGTCAAATTTCAGAGAGCTTCCCCCTAAAGTTTGATGCAGTTAATGATGACCAAGTTTTATCGTCGGGATCATTGGAGAAGTTGGAGATGGAAATTAGAGAACTCTTGAAGTCAAAAAAGGGAAACCCTGTGTCAATTGCTTCTCTGCCAATGATGTACTATGAGAAATATGGAAAAGTTCTTCAAGGCGAAGGCTACCTTACTGAGAGTCAGAGACATGGCAGGGCTGGTTATAGTTTGACAAAGCTTCTTGCCAGACTGAAGAACAGTATTAGGCTGATTGACAGGTCAAAATGGAAACTTCCTTGTATTATACAATCAAAAATATTTTTTGAGTATTTACTCATGTATGTATTAAATTTGTTTTTGCAGACCTCATGGACAGCATGCTGTAATTTTGGCTGAAGATGCTCCTAAATACATGAATAACCTGGGTGATAGAAATGACCCTGGTCCAATTGTTAGTGGATCTCACCAGATATATCTTACATTTCCTGCAGAAAGCACTTTTACAGAAGATGATGTCTCCAACTACTTCTGGTAATTTCCATTTTTTTCAAGAAGCTCTTGCTAGGCTTTCTTGTTTCCAAATTTCAGTGTTTATCAGTTCTATCCTGATTTTGGGCAATCTTTGCAGCACATTCGGGCCAGTTGAGGATGTGAGGATTCCCTGCCAACAGAAAAGGATGTTTGGTTTTGTAACATTTGAAAGCGCAGATACTGTCAAGGTGGTTTTGGCAAAGGGAAATCCTCATTTTGTCTGCAATGCTCGGGTTCTTGTTAAACCTTACAGGGAAAAAACAAAACTGTTGGAAAGGTGAATTGTAATTCTCCATCCTTAATGAATTTGAAAATATGGAATGCTAGAATTTGTTGCAATGCCTTAAAACTTACTACTTTCGATTGTAACTTAGGAAACTCAAATAATTTTGCCGTCTTCCGGTTGCATGCTTGCAGTTGTTATGTATAGTATTTATTGGTTACAAGAAAAGTTTGAGAATTCAGTTTCTTCATTTTCTGGGTGCAGGAAGTATCATGAGAGAGTTGAACACCCGATGTATTACTCGCCTCACTATTTAGACTTGGACACTGAGCTTCATCCAATGAGTACGTCTTACATAATATCTTGAAAACTCAGAGATTGAAACTAACTTGTTTAGATTGCAAAAGGAGCTTGAATGTCTGTATATAAACTGTTCAAAATCCTAATTATTCAAAGTCTGTTAGATTCTCTTGTATACTCAAGGAATACCGTTTCATTATTGACTGATTAAACCATTTATAACTTATCTCTTGATCGGTTACGATTGTTTACGTTGTCCAATGAATACTTTTATTTCTTATAGTGCCAAGAGCATACGAGATACCAGGGCTGCTAAGTAAGCAGCTTCTTGAAGAGCAGGATCAGGCATTTGAACTTGAGAGAAGGCGTCTGGCAAAGCTACAAATGGTGCAGAAGCCAACGGCCGATCCATCCTGTTTTGATTATTCGATGGATGGGTTAAAAATCTCAGAAGGTTACTAAATTGTCTTTTATTTATTTGTTAATTTTTACATGCAGACATACACACAATTCCAGCTAGTCTCAACATTGTACTTGAAAATAATTTCAATCTACCATCTGCAGAACGCTTTGGTTATATATTGAATGCTCTGAACACTGGTTCAGCGAACGATGACAAAACCAAAATTGTCGATAGTAATTACATTGATCAGGACAGGTAAGTCCAGCATCTAACAGATGGATCTTCTTTTAGTTAGTTTCTCTTCTTGATATTGTTACTAGAGTAGGATCTTTACGTTATTACTGATTTCATAGCTATATTTAGTCATGGTCTTTTGTTGTAAGAGAAACAGTGTTTAATATCTGATTCGGAGAAATTGATTTCATTCTCTTTTTTTAATGCAGCTGTCAAGGAATTAACCTACCAGAGAGCCCATTTGCATCAGCAATAGTTAGCAGCATTTCGACAGTCATATAGGTTCAGCAACAGATAGCACATATAGAGTTAGCGACACGAAGGCAATGTCTTTAGTTTGATACTTGACAGCTCCTTTTTTTCTTTAAGCCTGTTTGCCAAAGTTTACTGCAAGTACATACTGGTCAAGCAGAATACCGTATATAGAAGTAACTGTAAGACGGCTCTACAGTTTTGTAGTGTCAAAATCACAGAAGTATGGCCAGAAGTCTTGATATTTATAATGAATGTAATTAAGTATTAACCCTGTGCTAGAACAAAAGAACTGAACACATGAAGCTGTTCTGTTCAGAGAAGTTGCAAGTATGCTTGACATATCTAATAATAACACTTTGTAAATACACGAGTTATCTAATAGAAGGCTCTGCTGTGAAAAGTTGTGTTGCTTTTGTCTATTAGTTCCAGTTTATAATATCCATTTGATTATTAGTTACTAATATATGAATGTGATGTGCCATTTGATTAGTATATGTATCTCGTAAATCGCTTTGTTCTTGATGTTTGTAATAGATAACTAACAAAATCATCGCATCTTCCCACATGGTGATGTTAATATGAGGGGAAACCGTGGCATTGAACTTACCACCTTCAACAGCTACAAAGACAATGGTCCACATACAGCAACTGAAAACATAGCAATCCCCTTTTCTGAAATATTCTTGTGTCTAAATTGTGCTGTTGTACTTGGGAGGAAGACATTGAAATTCCTGAAAATTTCTCACCAAGTCTCCATCAAAGCTCTTCCAGGGGAAAAAATACTGATAACATGGCTGCTTCAGGCCTGTAAACTCTCAACGAAGTAGCGAAGCCAGAGACTTCAATGTATACATAAATAAAAGGGACACACCAGCCAAAGGCAAGTTAGGCAATAGGAGTTCTTCGCAAGTGGCATCCAGATAAGATAAAGGGCGTGTCAACTTGTGATGTAGATTCCATAAAATAGAAGAACATATCTATGATTAAAGTAGTCACGAAGGCCACAAGAAAAGTAACAAGACAGACCATCATGCATATGAAAAGGGCAAAAACATGCATTGTTTCAATCTTGTCCAGCTTATTATCTCTTTCGAGTGGTCTACACAATTCCTGAATAATGACCACCAACTACTGGGTGGGTCCTCGTAATAATATCTCCTGAGCTGAAACGTAAGCAACAATTAGTGCCCGTAATTTCAGGGAGTATATTTTGAGTAGCAATAACTGAAAGAGACAAGGCAACCAATCCACTATTTGCCACACAGCAAAAGTATTCCTTCCAACATCTTGACAGTCTTAAAGAAGACATATATTTTATGATTAACCCTTTTTGGTTGGTCTAGCAAATGATTGAAACTCATAACCTGAAACCTTTAGTTGCAAGGGAACTGGAGAAAGTGAAATGACTTCCAACCAATATTCCAAAGTCTTTTTTTTTTTTGTGTGTGGAAAGATTGAAGTTTTGCTTTGGCTCTTCCTTCCCTCTTTCTTGGCATCCTAAACAGTAAAATACAACTGCAGATATAGTCAACCTGCAACGAAAAACTAGTGAAATATTTATTCCAGTAGCTTCCAACTCTATAGCACCAAAGCTTATAAAGAAAAGCAGCCAAAATAAAGCCAGAGGGAAAAATTACATCTTTGTGCCAGTTGCAGCAGCAGCATATCACAAACTGAATTTGTAGGAGTGCAAAAACACAGTAATATTTGTCAAGTTTGAACAAGAAACAACTATGAATGACTAGGTCAAGAAAACCATGAACATGACATACCCAGTTTCTGTTCTACTCAATATATAGCAGCAGACTCAACATCTGTACAAAATTCAGTGTGCAACCTAGTCTTGGAGCTTGCCAAACAGGTGTTATATGACATTTATTCAGGGAATATCCAAGGAGTTCAAAACGAATCAGCTTTGGATTGATGAGATACATAACTCATATCCATAGAGGTCAGTGAGAAGCTAAAACACTTGCAAAATTTCCCACACAATATACAACTATTGGCCTGGCATGAATGAATCTTAGGCGACAGACAATGAGAAAAACTATACAGCTAAAAATATATTTATTGAACATAATACAGAAGTAATTGAGTGATGGATAAATTACTCATTCTCTTAAAGTAATTAAAAAAATTGTATTTTTCTTAATTATTATTGATTTGATAAATCCTTAACTAAGATATAACGATAATTAGAAAATAATTATCAAGTATTATTAAAAGAATCAATTATTAATCCTAAATAACTAATATGATTAAATTCAAATAAGGTAGAGATTAGATTTTTACTATATATCTATATGATTAAATGATCGAATTATAAAAGAAATACAAACAAAAATATTCGTAATAAAAAACACTTTATATTCTTAATATTTAGGTGAATCAAAAATAAATTAAATAAGTTCAATTTATATCTATTGCCAATATATTAAATAAATGGATTACACATAAGAATGTTTTAATAATGTTTATAAATAAAGGATTAAACATAAGAACAATTAAAGCAAAAGGTAATGTTAAATTATTAAAATTAAAACTAAAATAATTGATTTGATTAGTGAAATTGTAAATCTGATAAAGATAATTATTTATTATCTTTAAATGTTAGGATTGAATTTTAATATTTAAATAAAAAAAAGATGTTCTTTCTAAATTTGTGTCGTAAAAAATGGAAAAGATAGATATGCCGTATTTACTTTATTAATTTATAATTAATGTTTATGTATCATAATGCAAATAGGTTTCTTGAGAACAAAAAAATATTTTTAATTAAGGAAATGATTTGAGAATTACTCAAATTAATTTTTGATTAACAATTGTAAAAAGTTAATCACACACATTTAATTAATAGTTAGAACATCAATTCTTATTATTCATTCAAAAATTACATTCGACCATGAAAAGTTTAGTGTCGCCGGAGAAACTAAACTCATGCCGGAAAATTGAATTTGAAAAAAATATAAAAGTCAGGTTAAGTTGAAAGGATATTGTGTCCGTTCAGAATCTGAGCATAAGCAAAATGAAATATAGTAAAATTAAACTTTGATAAATTAATAATTTCGATTGAATAATAATTTTTTTTGGTTTCGACTTGGATCAATGGGATAAAATAATAACCTTGCTAAATGCATAAGATAATAGTTTTAAAAAAAATTCCTTGAGGCCCATTGAAAATATAAAATAATAATTCATTAAATAAGTATAGAAATTACATATATAATTCATAAAATAAAGCACTTCCTAATCAATTTTTATTTCAAATTTTATGATTTCCTAAAATATGTATCCATAGTCAATTAATTCTTCTTTTTATACGAACTAGATTCAATTTCATCTTTAACTTTTTGGAGGGCATAAACTACATTCGGCACATTCTTCTCATTTGGAAGCACGTAATTTTTTAAAGTCTCTACGGCAAGAAAAGTTTCTTTTAGGAAGACATGTGGTATAGCGTTATTATCATCGGGATCTTGATTGTCATCATCTTCCATACTCATTACTCCTTGAAAAATTTCTTCGTCCGTAGGTGATTCCATTAAAGCTTCATTTTCACTAGGATAATTCAGAATATAATGTACAAAATAAAAATTATTCTATAAATG
>JANZLH020000427.1:6534331-6557542 GCA_026770325.2 Erythroxylum fimbriatum
TATTAATTTATCGATAAATTAATAAAATATTTATTTATCGATAAATTAATAACTCCGTATAAGATAATAATTTTTCAGGTCTAAAAAATATTCATTTATTGAGGTTTTACTGTATTTGGCCAATAAAAATCCGGGTATTAATCGGTTAGATTTTTTCTAAAAATGATTAAAAAAATCAATCGATTTGATCAGTTTAATTATACAAATTTTGAACTTTCTTATTTTTCAGTTCGCTTTTAACTTTTCATATCAATTTACTTTAATAACTTTTTCCTGTTAAAAACCAATCATTTTATTAATTAATCGGTTAATTTTTATAAATTAATAAGTTCTTATATATCAAAATAAATCAATTAATTTTCATTTAATAATTTTTTTCAATTAAACTTTAAATTATTTGATAGGTAAAGAAAATATCTTTTAATCATATTTTAAATTCTTTAATTTTATTTAATCTTTAACCAGTTTTATAACAATCTAACATTGGTTGAACCTTTTAAACCTTAAATCTCTTATCTTATCGGTTTAACTTTCGATCCGGTTTTTAAAATATTAGTTTTCAAAACTCTGAATATGTTTGAACCATGGCCGTCTTATTTTTTGTGTAATTGGAAATTTGAAAAGAAAATAATAGCTAATATGGTGAACGTGTTTTTTTTAATATGAAATTTGGACTTTGGATACTAATTACATATGAAAAGGTCTAATACTAAATGTGTAATTATATCCTTTTATTTGAATAACATCTTTGCAATTAAGATTGTTAAATATCATTCAAGAAGACTACTAGCATTGTTATAAGCTATACATACATCAAACAAACACTTGAATGATTTTGTATACAAGATTGTAAATTGCTTTCTTATGACTATTTTTAAAGGTGAACACTTAAACAATACATTATTAATAGATGCTACAAGAAGAGGAAGAGATAAAGGGCATTTCCTTATTTTGTTGCAATTACTAGATTCAAGTACACTATATTATGTATAAATAAGTACACTGAAAGGCATAGAGCACAATGTCAATACTAAACCAAACACTTAGATATTAAGTATAATTATATAAAGGATATAGTAGCATGAATAATGTAAATGAATATGTTTGATGACTATTCATAATACTTGTTATTAATGTTTATAGCTTATTTTTCATTGAGTATTTGACGCAATATATGTCTGCTTGAGAGTTAAATAATACTTTCTAGAATTAATTTTTAAAAAGTTAGCTTAAAAAATATGATAATGTTTGGTTTTAAATTCTAGAATAAATATTTTTTTTTTTGAGCAAATATTAGAATAAATATTAGAATGGGTATTAAATATTGGTTCGAGATATAAGGAGTATGTCGAACAAACCTTCCCGCAAATTGATAGTGTTGCCATCCCTTGACTTGTGAGTAGATAAGACCACAAATCCAATCTTTTTGCTTCCTCTACTTAGCCTATTATGACTACGCACTATTCCAAGTCCAGGTTGAAAGATAACTAGAGAATGGAAGTGAAGACTGGGATTCAGTGAGTAGACAGAGGAAGAGTCTGTCATGTCTAAAGAAACAGAGAAGGTGTTAAGATAGAATACAGTGACAAAAAGGTTACAGAGAAAATAACATCAATATCCTGTAAATCTTTGTTTCGCATTGACAATTTTTCTGAACAAGTTGAAACGTTATTGCATGTGGAATAGGAGATGTATTCACCATAAGAAACAACATTTGGAGAAAACATTTTAAACCGTTTAAGTTTGTCTGAGAACTTATAAAATTTTAAGGATTGGAAAAATCAATTGCAAGACGAACCAAATGGCCACAAGAAATATGTGGTTGGCAAGAGACCACGACGAAACCAAGTAGACGTAAGCTGAAGTATATCGGGAAGGACCAGAACTTATCATCATGAAAGCCTGTAATGGAAGTTGCAGGCTCCTCTTGTCCTTCATTGCTTAGATGTTCAACCAAATCTAAGCTTTTCTCTCCTAACAGACTCACCAGAGAGTTCTCCAAGTCAAGGATCCATCTTGGCATCACCAGGAGAAAAGGATGGACTTCCAGAATTGCAGCCATCAGTACTGATGTCTCTGGTGTAGCTGATTCAGTTCAAGCTGGAGTCACCTGGCAAGTTGTTGTGGGAGCTGTAGGTTGGTACTAAAGTTCTATTTTAATTAGTTGTTCCTGTAAATTCCAACTTATTATTATTAACTCCAAGCAAGTAATTTTGTTCTCCAACGTTGTTTCAACCATGTTCTTGTAATTGTGCAGCCGGGGTCACACCTTTTGTGGTTGCTGGTATAGAGTTCAGCAAACGAATTGTAAGCATATAGTTGCTGCTGATTATCTATGAATAGCAAGATGCATAAGATAAGAGTACCATAAGTTGGATTTAATTTTCAGCTGTCTTTAAGTCTTGAGAACTACTTGAGTATCATTCCATGGATTGGAGTATTATTAAACTTGTTAATTAGTAGAATTTCTAGGGATGACTGTAGTTGCAGAAGCAATACTTTGGCTTCTTTACTGGGTACGGATCAATCATCTAGTTGGTTTGTTTGAGCTGAAGAAATATGTGTAAATCATCCATGGCATGCAGATAGCTCAGAGAAGATGTGATGAATGTGAAGGGTCAGGTCTTGTCCTTATGGACAATAACAACGAATACGTCCGATGCCCTCGATGTGGTATGGTCTGATTCAACTGTGTTTGTTGTGTTGTGGATACACAGTACACGTTTGTACATACAACGATCTTATTCAACTTCCATTAATTTCGTTTCCATGGCTTGGCAGGAGGATTTCTACCATGGCAGTCATGGAAGAGATTTTTCTCTGGTTAAGTTCTTTGTTTATTGTATTTACTCCTTGGCTTGGATTACATGTAATCGTGTTGAGTATGTGTTCCTTTACAGTCCTAAACTTGGCAGGGGTAATACTTATACCCATTTCTCAACCTTATTAGATTGTTCAAGCTCTTACTAGACTTGACTCGAATACATAAGACGTTGGAAAATTTCCCCCATACGTATAAAGCTTGACATATTTGATACCAATCTTCCTTGAAGCCTGATGTCAGTCCCTCAAATCAAACTTTAGCTTTTTCATAAAGCTGAAGTAAGTTGTGGGATTGTTCCGTGATTTACAACCGTAATCTTTTACTCACCAAAAAATAGCTTTACCACTTATTCTAAGACTTGCTCATTTGAAGTCAATAATAAAGTATATAACAAAAGAAGGTCATTTAGCTGATAATGATTTTAACTTTTTCATAAAGGTGAATTAAGTTGTGGGATTGTTCCGTGATTTAAACCCGTAATCTTTTAGTCACAAAAAAATTAACTTTACTAGTTATTATAAGACTTGCTCATTTGGAGTCAACGATAAAGTATATAAAAAAAGAAGGTCACTTAGCTGATAATTATTTTAGCTTTTTCATAAAGGTGAATTAAGTTGTGGGATTGTTCCGTGATTTAAACCCGTAATCTTTTAGTCACAAAAAAAAATGACTTTACAAGTTATTATAAGACTTGCTCATTTGGAGTCAATGATAAAGTAAATAACAAAAAAAAAATTACTTTATCATTTGGAGTCAATGATAAAGTATTTAAATTAACATACCAATGTCTCTCCCAAAATATAATTATGCCTTTCTATAATGTTTATCACCATCCTACCTCGTTTGTTGTCGTTGTATCGAATGTCAAGTCAACTCCACTAATTCGTACATAATTTCTCCAACTTGCAACTTTCCTACCTAAGGATTGAGTCATTTTAATATTTTTCCAAAAAAAAAAAAAACTCAATTCCATCCCCACTACCTTAAACATGAAGCACTATCTACAAAATGTTCTCAAGTAGGGTTTTGTTACTCTATATTTAACTTGTTCTATAAGCATCCATTCATATGTATAAAGTAACATGATTAAGTGCTTTAAATATCAAGGTTTTGGTCATATTACTTCTCATTATCCTAACCAAAAAACTATAATTTTTGAAAGTAACGATAGTGATGATTTTGATGATGTGCCTCCGTTGACGAATGCTTCGGGTAATAAGTAAGCAGTGACGAAATCTTCAAGATTTTCTTTTATTATTCTTTTATTTTACTCAACTTCTTTATTAAGGCACCTTTCATTGACTGCTTAAGTGGTCCTGACCATAAATAATCTCCCTCTTCCTTGAACAGATTTTCGGTTTCAAGTAATAAAAAGTCTTGGAGACTTTTGAATCTGATATGGAGTGATGAAAAAGTTAACACTGGTTCCTCTTGTAAAGATCCCTTTTCATGTCTTGTTTGATAGATTATGTAAGTAACCATTTTCTGGGAAAGTTGTCTTTTCTGTCAAGACCAGCGTAAACAACTCCGACAGAGTTCATTTTCCAAGCTTTGAATTTTTTTTTAACTTTAAGAAATGAACGATCTAAAGTTGTTCGTTCTCGGGGACTTGAAATGTGTACGATTAGAAGATGACGATACAGCTATGAATGCTAAATTGAGGCCACAGAACAAGATAGGAATTGAAGATGTTCAAAGGTCTTAGATTCTTAGCATTTTGTCTGACT
Source organism: Erythroxylum fimbriatum (assembly GCA_026770325.2). Lineage (NCBI taxonomy): Eukaryota > Viridiplantae > Streptophyta > Magnoliopsida > Malpighiales > Erythroxylaceae > Erythroxylum > Erythroxylum fimbriatum. The sequence goes on from JANZLH020000427.1 coordinate 6,538,883, forward strand.
TTAAGGTTGTCTCATGTGGACCTATGACGATGTAATCTCTTCACCCAAATTCAGCAATTGAATGATGTGATGTCATTTCATGAAAATGACTTCATTCATTTTAAAATGTCAAGACTCAATATTGCATGTAAATGATGTAATGCTTACCTCAAAGCAATTCATTTCTTAATTTTTTTTGTTATCATATATAATTAGGCTATCTAAAACAATAAATTACGCTGAAGAGATGTTCAAGAAACGATCTTTATTGCTTTATTAACGTACATATTCATAATCTTCAAAATAAAATAAATTTCGAAAACCACTAATTTGAAATTTGAAATTTTATTTTTTTAACATTTAGCCAATTTTATTACTTTATAATACCAGTTTAATGTTTTAAACTTTAAATATCTTGTTTTACTAGTTTAACTTTCAGTCAGATTTTTAAAACATTAGTTGAGACTAACATTTTTTTAATTATCTAAAAAACTAGCAAATAAAAGATAGGCAAAATTTAAGAAAAACTTGGAAAATTTCTTTCTCAAAGTTAGAGAAGAGCTATGTCGGGGTCCATGGTGTACTGGACCCCCAATATTTAAAAAAATTAAATGTTTTAATTTTTATAATATATATATATATATAAAAAGATGAAGTCATTTGGAGTCCATTAGTGCATTGAGCTCTCAAGATTTTAAAAAATTAAATATTTAGATCCTCTTATTTTCAATTTCTGGCTCCGCTGAAGGGGGGTGGACGAAGAATCAAGTTGGACATTAATTACAATGAAAAGGACACAAAAAGAATCATGTCCTTGTCAGAAAGACTTATAAATTCTTAATCCCCACAGAACCATGAAGCGGTCAGCAGGCAGAGATAGATCACCAAAGTCGTGTTTATTTTACGAAAGTCAACTTTGGCTACTAAGAATTTAAACCAAAAAAAGCTACACTTTGGACTTTGATTCTCCCATTGATAAGCACAATGGACTCCTAGTCTACATACATAAAGATAAGTGAAATTCCCAAATGGGTCAATCTCATTAATAGCACAAAGCAGTTTTGATATTAAACCGTTGGCAGAAACAAAACATAGGCACAGAGAGGAATGTGCCATATATGGTGCAGAACTTACCATCTCATTTGAGAGTTGTTTTATGTTCTTTCACAACCCATTTGCTTGAAGTCTTAATTAGCACTATTCATGATTGAAGTTCAGAGTCTATTTCTTACAATGGCAGTAAGAATTGAAGAAAGAAACATGAAAGGGAGCAGCCACTGCTAGAAAAAGGATAAGAAAGACGGATTATTCACTCCTCTTTTCCTTTGTTTTTGGTATTTTTTGGAGGTAATCATTCCCTAACTGAAGGAAGAAGGAGTGATGTGGCTTGAGGAGATGATAAAAAGATGAAGTTAAGAAGAACAGAAAGTAAGGAAAAGCGTGTGGGTCCAATACCACACGTTGGGACACTCCTTTTTACCCACAATATTGAACAAAACAATGCTGACTGTAGTTAAACAAGTGCATAAAACATGTATTCTGTAACTTTGACTGTACTTAAACAAGTGCATAAAACAGTTGTTCTGTAACTTTGACTGTAGTTAAACAAGTTCATAAAACATTTATTCAGTAACTATGAAGCGTATATGGCCAAAGGACCTTGTCCTTTTTGACTTTTAACAACCATGAGCTAGATATAATTAGAAGGATCCAATACCAACTGTACCTTTGCATAGTAGCGGAGAAATTTATGGAAAAAGTGGGTGTGGATGTTGTCTGTTATTACCAGTTACCATGGATGCAGATGCAGTTGACCCCAGCACATAAGTCCACCTCAAGAGTCCTTAATTAAATACTAGGAAACAAGAGCGCAAGATTGTCGAATGAGACAAATCCCGTGGCAGATACGTAAATACTGAGGAATTCAACAGGTTGATTTGATGAGTATTAAACAAGCCTATAAGATAAGATGTCGCTTATCCTTGGGTTGTCTCTGATATTTGAAGAAAACAAGATCAGAAAATTAAACCTGAAGAAAGTTCAAATTTTGAAGGTATGTCTTGGAAAATGATGTTGAGACAGATATGGGTCTGTATTGATTCAAATTTTGTTGGTGCTAATTGTTGTTTGTTGTATTTAAAACTTTTTTGTATGGCAATCTTCAATCTATTTGTTAGGTTTGAGCAGCGGTTGCTAGGTAAAGGTATGACCTTTTTGAAGTTGGGATAGTGGGAAATCTTTAGAAATGAAAATTTTCTTGCTCTAGCAAGTAGAGGATTTGCTTTCAGCTTCCGTTGTAGCTTTAGAGTTATTTGGTGGAAAGCCTGCACATACACCACAGAGAACATATAGCAGGACATAAAGTTCGAATCTTTATGCGAATTCCAATCTTGGTATTGAAACTTCGTGTCGTGTAAAGAGGAGAGGCGTTGTTCTTAAATGAAGTGAACATGCATAATTCTTGATCTCTGATTCTCGAAGTTTATTATGTTTCAAACGTTTCCCGTCCCCCTTTTCCTTTCCTCTTACTGCATGCTCAATATGGTTCTTCATATCAAGTTTGCTGATACACCTTCAAATGCCACTTCGATCATTATAGAGAATGCACGAATCTCAAAGTGAAACTTCAGTAACGCCATATATTTTATTAAGATAGACTACTGTTGACATTAGCCTGTGTGAATGTGTAATTAGTAATCAGGTCAGGAAAAACTTGTTATTCACAAGTTTAAATACCGGTAAAAGGGGTGAGATTAGGTATGTGCTTTCAGCTGCTAGTTGCAACTTTTACCATGAAGCATCATTTCCTTTAGGGATGTTCTCATAGATATCACAGATTAGAATCTTCTTTATGTAAAAATGGATATATGTTTTTGCAAGGTACTTTCTTCCTTCTATGTCTAGTTGATGTTTGATATATACTGCTACTGTAATCTGATATACTCTACTCATCTGGTATTCCTGCAGATTGGATCATTCAATATAATTCTAACTACAGAAGAAGACACTGTTTGTAATGTGGAAAAGATGATGCAGTTGCTATAACTCAAACTTGCTGGCATCCAGAAGACCAGTAGCTGGGGTTTGAGGGAATTGGTTTGTGAAAGTTTATCAAATATTGCTGTGAGCTAATACAAGTGTTCTTAGATGCAAAAATCCGAGAGAAATACTGTTGGAAAAGAATCTTATGGGTTATTTGGTCAACCTGTGCAAGATCACGAGTCCCATAGCTTGCCTTCCATTCAGAATCTGGATCACTGGCCGTGTTCTAATGATGGAGACCCCAGGGTGCAGTTTTCTGCTGAGAATTTTGAAGAGTACTGCAACCTTGAATCATCCTCTGAAACTGGTAATTACCCTGTTCAGAATTCCCCATCCACTGCTAGTTTGTCAGCAAATAACAGTGCAGTTTCTCAGCCAAATTCACTTTCATACCCATTAGATATGCATGATTCCCCAGAAAATACTAGCGACTCACCAGCCAGTGAATCTTATGTTGCTCACAAAGTAAAAGAACTTGAAATTGCTATGCTTGGGCCTGATTTGGACAATTTTGATGTTTGTGCAATGGCAACATCAGCTGAATCCAACCAAATTACCTCTGAATCAGAAAAATGGGGGGTTTTTTTTATGGAGATGATGTCCAGGAGAGATTTGAAAGAAATGCTTTGCTTTTGTGCTCGAGCTATTGACAATGGTGACATGTTGGCAGTTGAATGGTTAATGACAGAGTTACGTAAGATGGTGTCTGTCTGTGGTGAACCAATCCAACGCTTGGGAGCTTACATGCTGGAAGGCCTGGTTGCAAAGTTAGCATCCTCAGGAAGTACCATCTACAAAGCTCTAAGATGTAAGGAGGCTGCCGGTAGGGATCTCCTTTCGTACATGCATCTGCTGTATGAGGTCTGCCCGTACTTCAAATTTGGATATATGTCAGCCAATGGAGCAATTGCTGAAGCAATGAAAGATGAAAATAAAATCCACATAATTGATTTTCAAATTACACAAGGCACACAGTGGATCACCTTAATCCAAGCTCTTGCTGCTCGGCCTGGAGGACCTCCACATATCCGGATTACAGGCATCGATGATTCTGTATCTACTTATGCACGGGGAGGAGGGCTTGACATAGTTGGACAAAGACTGTCGAGGCTTGCTGCATCATATATGGTTCCCTTTGAGTTCCATGCTGCAAGGTCTTCTGCATCAGAAGTTCAACTCGAAAATCTTGTAGTTAAAGCTGGGGAAGCCATAGCTGTTAATTTTGCCTTGATGCTTCATCATGTACCAGATGAAAGCGTGGGCACTGAAAATCATAGGGACAGACTGTTGAGGTTGGTTAAGGGCTTATCTCCCAAGGTTGTAACTCTTGTTGAACAAGAGTCCAATACCAATACTGCAGCATTCGTTCCCCGCTTTATTGAGACCATGAACCATTATCTACCTATCTTTGAATCCATAGATGTTACCCTACCAAGGGATCAAAAGGAACGGATCAATGTTGAGCAGCATTGCCTGGCTCGGGAGGTCGTCAACATTATAGCATGTGAGGGTGCTGAGAGAGTTGAACGTCATGAACTTCTGGATAAGTGGAAGTCAAGGTTTATTATGGCTGGGTTTGCACATTATCCACTGAGTTCTTTCATAAATGCTACCATCAAAACTCTGCTAGAGAACTACTCAGAGAAGTATACTCTGGAAGAAAGAGATGGAGTTCTGTATCTTGGCTGGATGGGCCAGCCTCTGGTTGGTTCTTGTGCGTGGAGGTGACAAACTTACCTTTTCAATGCTCAGATCTCAACATAAAAGTTGGAATGTTTACCTGTTGTTTGTAGTTTAACGTCATAACAGTGTCGCAACAACACATTGTGTAGCAGTGAATTGGACCCTTTACAATCTTTTGCAGCATACAATGTTGTCTTGTTCCACATTTTTACACCTTGCCTGCTTTTGCTTGTAGTGAGAACAAGAACCATGAAATGTTTAAACAACTGTTTGAAAGATTTACTCGTTAGTCATTAACAAGTTTAGCAACCTAGCTGGTATACGAATTCCAATCAATTACTACACGTGGGTGGCCAGTAAGGTTTAGCTGAATTCAATATGGTTTAATCTTGACCACGTTAAAAGGTTTCCATTCCATGGTTATGTTTTTTTTTCTTTTTTTTTTTGGAACACCCTACTTACAAGAGGGGCTAGTAAGGAATCGAACCTGAGACCTAACCAAAATCAAGTCTCGCTCTCAACCATCGAGCCACACTCTTAAAGGTCAAAATATCACTTGTTTTTATTATTATCTTTTTGTCTTATTCTAAAATATTCATGTATTTAATTTTTGTAATTATCATTTATTAGATAAACAAATTCTGACAAGACGGGATAAAAAACAAAGGAAGTAAGTACAAATTATCTAACCTAGATTTGAACTAGTCTGCCATGAATATGTGGGCCCTCTGACCGTCTGTCCCCTTACCAGTACCTCCTCTGTCCCAACAAATTCCAACCATCCAATTTAATCTAATTTAAAAAATTGAATGGTTAGAATTTATTGAAACAGAAGAGGTATTGGGTAAGGGAGACAGAGGATCTGGTCCATATGTGTGGAGATGTGTGTAGTCAGTGGTGAGTTGCTCGGCATTATCCATTTGCCAGCTGTGATCCAGTAAGGATCAGACAAGACACATACACACGTGTTAAAATAAGACTATATCCCTCTGACGGTGTGCCGCCTATTGCGGGTAAGTTGTCCTTTTGCACGCAAATGGTATGTCGTCTGTTTGCGAGCTAGGGAAATCAAATGACTTGAAATATTTATGCAAGTATAATTTAATCGGGTGAAATTAAAAATTAAAACTCCCATTGCTATTATACCTGCAATTAATGCAAAAGTTAGCATCGTTTATTTGCCTCTGTTATATCGGAGTCATATTAGTAGAGTTTTTATTAGGTAAACTTTTTTTTGTAGAGCTTTTACGAGAAGAATTTTTCTAAAAAATCAGTTAATTATTTGACTGTTCTTTAATTATATTTTATTTTGTAATAAAAATTATTTATGTATATGAATATTATTTAAAGTATGTTAAACAATATGCAAAGTACAATATAATAATTATTATATAATTCTAAACCATATAAAACGTAAATGAAAATATATCTAACCAAATATTTTATATAAATTATAAGATAAATAAACTAATATTGAAAATAAATATTAAAACATATAAAAAATCACATAATATTATATAAATCTCAAAATAAATATCCAATTTGAGTAAATAGTTAAATACATAATAAACAGGAAGATGAGTTTGTGGGTATTATGAGAATTATGTGTAAAACATAAGAGCAAAAAGGACTAAAAATAGGCTCATTAATTAATCTGAAAAATATATCTGAAAAATAATTTTTTTTAGAAGCTCCAAATTTGAGCTTCTTAAAATAATGTATTTTGACCGCCAAAAAAAGCATATCTATTAAATAAGTGCTTTTTAATTTTACAGTCAAACACCTATTTTCTTAAAAAAAGACTCTTGTGATAGAAAAAAATACTCATTAACTTTTCAAAAGCTAATCCAAACAGACACTATATCTATTCTATTATTTACCTTTTTTTCCCCATAGAAAGGGAAAGAGAGATATAATTAAAGGCAGTGATCAATTTGGCAGTAGGAGATAGGAAATTAGTTGGGACTAGCAAGCGACTTTTTTTTTTATTACAAGGAGAAAAAAACAAAAGACACAACTATCGCGTGGCACTCAAACCCCTATGAAGGTTTCGAGGATAAAGAGTGCCACTCCGGTCTCAAAAAAGAGCCTCCAAAATACTTGGTGGTGGTGCCTGAAGTGTAAGTAGGCCATGCGTTGCAAAGGAAACCAAGTGAGCCAAGTGATCCGCACAGTAATTACCTTCACGGTGGGTATGCTGCAGTTGCACCTCCCAGTCTCGAAGGAGCAAGTCTCGGATACCTGTCACCAAAAACCAGATCCCAGTCAGAGTATTATGTGAAGAGGAGAGAATATTTATTACCTCCAACGAATCCACTTCCACTATCACACGCCGATAACCGCAATCCCACGCCACTATGAGACCAGAATAAACCCCCCAAAGTTCGGCTAACAGTGGATCACCGACACCGATATTGTGTAAGAAGCCTATACACCAATGCCCCTGGGAATTCCGGATAACACCGCCGGCTGACGCAATATTGTACTCCAGGTTCACGGCACCATCGGTATTGAGTTTGACCCAACCTTCCATTGGTTTTTCCCACCCTATTAAAGACCCCAACGGAAGCCCGTGAGATGGAAAGACCCGGTGCTCCAACTCACTGGCTCTGGTGATCCAAAGGGTGTAATCCATGACTACTTTAATACCCTCGAGAGGCCAAACAAAATATGGTTCAAAAATGCTGCTGTTACTCCATTTCCAAAGAAACCAACAGGTGACGGCAAAAATAGTAGGCCACGCTACCTGATGGATAGTAACAGGATTTCTAAGGTTGATCCGAAGCCAGTGGCCCTCCCCATGGCTGAAAAAAGTCCTTCCAACCAAGTCGGGAGGAAATTTGTGCCAGAAAGATTGCGCGCGAGGACAATCGCGTAAGGCATGAAGAATTGATTCTTCCCGGCCACAGAAATGACACCCATTTTCCATGGTCAGATGATGGGTCACACGTTGTTTGTTGGTTAACAGTTTCCTTTTAGCCACTTTTAACAAATATAAGGTAACCTTTTAACTTTTCATTTGAATTTTAATTATTTCTTTGCCTTCTTCATCTTTAATATGTATTTTTTGTGTCTTAAATGGTACCTTATAACCTTTTTTCTCATAATTAATCAACACTCAGAAAGTTTTGATCAATTTTTGAAACACAAAGCATTATAGATTAATTTCAAACCCCTGTGTGGCCTTCAATTTCTAATTTTCCTTTTCCTTTTATTGCAACACATGCTCTATTTCCAATTATAATTTTAGAACTAATAGTTTTCTAAGCTTTCTGAAAGGTTCTTTACAGTAACTCATATGATTTGCACAACCATTGTCTATAAACCTACTTTTTGCAGAGACGGTAGTAACAAAACATGATAACTTAAACAACTACTCCTATTAAGGTTGATCAATGGTAGCCTTAGTTTCTCCTTACTATTGTTGAGATTTGCCTATCTTCTCCACGTGCTTACTTGATCACACTTGTGATATTTTACATATGATCTCTATCAAAACTTTTTCTATGAGTAATTAATTTTTTGTAATAAGAACAAAGTGGAAAAACTTAAGTTTTATTGTTACTGGTGTTGTCATTTCCGTATCTTCCAGGCTTCTTCTTGTTATTTTGTTTTTTGTTTGTCCTTATTCTTCCCATCATTTCGTTCTATGTTTTGGCTTGAAACGTGATATTTTCAAAACCTTCTTGTCTTATAAGCCTCATTAATTCTTGTGCCTCTAATGCATTAAAAAATTAAGCCAAGGTGATGCTTGACAGATGCTTTGAATTTTCTGTAGATTAAATTGAAACCTCAAACTTGCAGGAGTTATGACCAGAACTTTTTGATCTATTTTAGAATTAAAAAATTCAGTGTCAAGAATTCTGACTTTGTTGAAAATACCAAGGAACCTGTCAGAGTAGTCTTTGATTGTTTTTTATTCCTTCATCCTGCATTTCAATTTCAACTTGACCCTTTCGTTTCCTTCGTACAATTTGCTTCAAGAAGTCCTATATTTGTTTGACTATTTTCAGTATCATTATTATGGTAAATATGATATATGAGGGAGTTGCAAATAAGCTTGCTCACGTTTTCAATTTTATTTGTTTCCTCTCCTTTTGAGTTTCATTCGTTCAAAGGTTAGATTGGTTGGCACGGTAAAAAGTTCATATTCTTGCGCAATAGCTTCTTGCAAATCATTAGCATCAAAATATGCTTGCAATGTAACAACCAGCACTTGATAATTTGTAAGTGAAATTGCAGTAAATGGAACTTCTGAATCTATATTGTATTTATGTAAAATAGGTGATAAGTGTTTAAATAATTGTCTTGATTCTTTAAAATATGGGTACGAAACTAATTATTGAATTTAAAAAACAAAAAGAAGAATAGAAAAGAGTTTTTATTATTGAAAGTCTTATTAATATTAAGCAACTAAGCATCTATTTATACATCAAAGAAGAAATTAAATTGCAACCATGACATGTTGTTAATAAGTGTTAAAAAATGAATAACTAAGTGCCTAGAAAATAGCAAGATAAAATAATCAAGATTTTCATGACTAACTAACACCTTCCTTTTCAACTTGTGGTATCATATTTTAAAATTTTTCATATCAGCTTTGTAAGTTACCAATTAACACACTCTTTTGTACTACCAACTCCCTCCAAATTTAGCACTTCTGCGAGATTTTCACTAAATTATTGTTATTATTGTGGTACTCTTATTAATGCAAAATTTGTAATAAATTATATGCAACCTGTGTTGAGCACAAACTCAGATTATATTAATGTTAGAGTCTCAAGTTACAAGGAACAAAAATACTTGTGCAAAAGCAAATGAAATCACCTGTGTCACTTGTATTGTTCCAACTTTGTTCCAGTCTATCTCATCCACATATTTATATAAGTCTCACATAAATGTGTGGATAAGATGGACTGAAATAGAGTTAGAATAGCACAAGTGGCACCGGTGATCACGTCCCTTGCAAAAGATGCATCTGATATTGTAAACTCTCCATTGGTCTTCGCAAAACAGTCCTTATCTTATGGGAGAGAAGATTTTTTTGAAGTTCTGTCTACACTTGAATTTGTATCACCGATGCTATATTAAAAAAGACAACAAATTACTGTAAGTTAGTGTTGTATTTATTACATAGTTCCCTGCTTCCTGATTTCCATCTATGTGGATTTATCATTAATGAAAGACGACTAAGTCCAGAAGTTTGGTTTAATATTTAGATAAGCCTACTCTCTACAGCAACTATATCTAACCCATTGCCATGTCTACACTGCACGAGAAGACAAGACTCACATGTCATGCTGGAAAGAGTTGACCTCTATCATCTTACAAAGAAGATTAGGAGATAACAATCGTATCATTATTAATTTTATATTGCAAGCTGTTTGTCGAATTTCTGATATAAATAGGATGTGCACAAAGCTAGTTACCACCAACTAGCTAAGAAGTTTTGGTGGAAGAGATGGTAATGAAGGCCACTTTGTTGACTGCTCTCATATGGCTTCTTGTGGTGGCATCCGTAGCCATGTCTGCAACTGCCACAGCAGGCGCTCGTCTGAAATTCAATGAGAATTTAGAATCCATACGTGGTAATAATCCTGCAAGTTTTACTACTGTTATTGTATTGTAACACCTGTTTGGTTAACAATGGATTCCATAAAAGTGAATGCTCAGGTTGCATCTAACAAGTTCAGCTGTTGGATAATGTAGGTTGTAAGTGTTGTCAGTTCACTGGGACGCCGGAAAACCCAATATGTGGGAAAGTTTGCTGTTTTTATGGCTGTAATTGTTGAAGATTCAGTATGATGTTACTGCGGCTCCATCTTTGGTGTTTATCTTCAAGCTCGCTAAATGAAATTAATAATGGCTTCACGTAATATTTGTTGGAGAATAATTGAAAGTTGTTTAAAATGTGGTCCTATTTTTACTGACTTTGTTATTCTATTAGTTTATTTGGTCAAGACAGTTTATGTTAGTGGAATTGTAGGCTTAGGTTATCGTGTATTTATCTCATAAATTTGTTTGCTTGTAAGCCTATATATAGGCATATTTGTTTCAATTTTTTTATATAAGTATTAAAATGATAAAAATAAAGCCTAAATATTAAGAATATTATCTATCTGTTTTCTACTATGTTTTTTTTTTTGTTAATTTCTTATTCTAATACCTAACAGTATGCAAGACATAGGAAGTTTCCTAGTAATTTTTTATGTTGCTTGTTTATGAATGTTTCAGATACAATGTCCTCCATTTTAAGAATGAGGACATGTTCCGGTTTAGGCTGCAGTGGAATAATTACGAAAATTTTTCTTATTTTGATTTCCTAAAAACTAATATCACTTTAATTCTATAAAATGATTAATAATTATATGATAATAAAGCATGAATCTTTCATCCCTTATTTCAAAGCTTAATCATATTCTTGTCGTATCCTTCAAATTATTTTCAAAATTGATCTATCTCAGTCACAATAGCTGTACAAGTATCCGACCTCCAACGATATCCACATTACAAGTTGAAAGAATTTTATAACTCTTACAAAGAGGGTTAACCAAGAAATATTAGCTTCATTATAACTTAAGCATATTTATAATAGATTTTGGATATTTAGTAACTTAATTGAAAGTAAATTCTAATTTCAATTAAACTTTAATTAGAATTACAAATAATTCTAATTAAATATCAATTATGCCTAAATAAGATTCAATATCTCATGTTGATTCTTTTTTATTAAATATCTCATATTATTGAAAAAGTTTCTCAAACTTTATAATCAAGTCTAATTTTATTAAAATATCATTGCTCTCTTCAACCCATTTTTTATGTGAGACTTATTAGGTTCTCAAATATGTTGGCAATAGATACAAATTATAACCCTAAATCATATTTATGATTAGATAAATTAAACTCTTTTAATTTATCTTTAATTCTCTAATTAAACATCTTATACCCATAAATCAAGATTAGGGTCTAGTAACACATATGATCACCTAAATATTTAGGAATATCAAAATAGCTTTGACTAATCTTTCCATGCATGATTTTTCTGTATAATTCAATCTTTTCATTATATAATATTTTGATTAGACATAAAACATAAAATTAATGTCTACTATATTTTGATTCCAATCATATTAGTTCATGACCATTAGCTATTGATTCAATTAATAACATTTGTAAATTATTTACAAAGCATCATTCCACATTGGCCAAGGATTTCTTGAATCAATACTAATTGAGAACAACAAAACATTCTCTCTAATTACTTTAAGGTGATAAAATATATCTTGATCACTCAATTACTTCCATATAGTTTGTGCTACATTTAATGACCATTGACTAAATGACTTATGATTAGAATAAGTCATAAGTAGTATCAAAATATAATAATCTCTATATAAGATAACTTTAGAGACCTTAAGTCAAATGATCATTTATACAATCATCACTATGAGAATTTTCATAAACATACAGTAATGTTCCAAATAAAATTTTCATATGGGGTCAATTCAGTGAACTTTTTCTCTAACATTCGCATGTTTGTTTAAATATTTATATACTTTTGCCTATGAGATCGACTGTTTTCTTCATAAGAAAAATATAACGTGTACTAGTATTTTTATGTTCTATTAATGTCCAGTCTTCATAGAATAATAATTAGAAACAATTTAGGGATAATACATAAACGGAATATGAATCTCATAATTATAATCGCATCATAATTTTATTTGTAATGTATAATTATCTCATAGACTTTATCACATACATCTAGTTATATACAAGATAAAGAATGTCTTTAAATTATTTTGTCACTTAACTACAACCAACTGATTGATTATATGACATAAACCACTACTTCATGTTTCCTATCAACAATAAAGCATTGTCTTTCAATGAATGCTTAAAGCATATAATAATGGCATTAAACTTTTATCAGCATAAGTTCTTATTGAGAATTCTTCAATTAATTAAACATGACTTCTTGTCTTCAGTAGTGATGAATGTAAGATAAGTTTTGAGAAGGAAAACAAATGTTTTTTTTTCTGATGACTAAATATGGATTTAAATCTTATTAAGTCTAGTTTTAAATAGTGCAAGATTCACGTTCATTAGATCTTGTCATAGGCCAGCAAGAGCACTGAGGATGAGCTCAGATTCAGGGACTGGATGACTAGCCAAAAGAAGTGAGTCACTAACGATTTTTATTTTCTGCATATATGCACTGATAGTGTCAGATCCCTTTTTAATGGATGATAGCTGTTGTTTTAGCTACAGGACTTTAACCATGCTTGTTTGAGCAAATAACTTTTCAAGAGTAATCCAAACTTCAACAGAAGATTGACAGTGAGTGACAAGGCTAACAATATCATCATCAATAGTCGATAATAACCAGCAAAGAAGAAGTTGGTCAGATCTACGCCATAGGCGATACTCAGGGTTAGGCTGAGATGAACTGTCATTGGAAGGAATAAAAGCAGTAGGGATTTCAGAGGAGGAAGAGATAAAATTTTCCAGCTCTAGGGCACGAATTGCAGCAAGAACCTGGGCTCTCCAAGTAATGTAATTTGATCAGGTAAATTTGGTAATGGTAAAGTTTAGAGATTTTGCAAGAGAGGGAAAGTTAAGAAGCTGATCAGATGAAGAATCAGCAGTAGCAATAAAAGAAGAAGGACAAGCAGCCATAGATGTTTGTCTTAGCAGAGCTTTGATACCATGAAGATTTTAGAATTTGTGTGAAATGCATTTCTTATTCCTCTCTTACATGTATACAGTCGAGTGAGTGTTTATATACAATTGTTTCTAACAATATGACAGCTAGAAAATCTTCACGGTTACAACATAGAGAATATAAAGATATGATATGTCTTCTAGAATGTTTGTTATTCCTTAGCTGATGGGCCTGTGTCTTTGTGGGCTGATAGACTGTGAGATGTGTCTGTGTCTGTAGAATGGTCCTTTACAAAGTGTTTGTTGTTAAGTACAAACATCCGAAACATTTGAGGTTGTCATAGGATGGTTCCTGCTGTGCAGAATTTCATAGGGTGTTTTCCAATGTAGGACAACTGTAGGTAATCGGTTTAGAAGAAAAATGGCATGCAAAATGGCTTCCCCCCAAAAATTTTATTGGAACTTTGGATTGAAACATCAAGGATCTAGCTAGTTGAAGTATGGACCTATGTCTTCTTTCTACTATCTCATTTTGCTGAGGTGTGTACACGCAAGTTTTCTCATGTATTACTCCAAAGTCTTTAAGAATTTGCTGACACTTTTCTCCCACAATTTCTAGGCCATTATTGGTTCTAATTCTCTTGACTGATTTCTCAAACTGATTCTTAGCTATGACAATGAAGCTCTTCAAAATAGATGTAGTTTGACTCTTATGTTTCATCAAAAAGGTCCACGTACACCTACTTTAATCATCTACTATAGTGAGAAAATAATGTGATCCTGTCATGCTAGAATGTTTATATGGTCCCCATATGTCAACGTGAATCAGCTCAAAAATATCATCTGCATTGATATTGCTCTGTGTAAAAGGTAGTCTAGTTTGTTTTGCAAGAGGGCAAATATTGCATTCAACAGAAGTTTCAATCTCATTCGTAAAAGATAGATGTTTGAGTACAACGTTCGAAGGATGTCCCAACCTTTGATGCCAAGTAAGAGTACTGACATCAACTACATTATTTATGTAGCAAACATTTGTTCTACTGGGTACTAAATTGAGAAAATTTTAGTATCTAAGGATAGCTTTGGGTGTGCATGAACTGGCATCAAGAATATATAGGTTTCCCTTCACCTTGCCCACTCCAAGGACTCTATTAGTCTTCAGGTCCTGAAAAATGCAAAACTTTGGATAAAAACTACAACACAAGGAGTTCCTCTCTGCTAGTTTCCTAACTGACAGTAGGTTATGTTTGAAATCAGGAATGTGTAGAACATTTTCCAATTTGATGTTGTTATGGATAATCACTATCACCGCAAAAGCTAACTTGTTTGATAGTTCCTCCAGGTAAATGGACAAGGATTTTTCTGGCCAAGGTTTTCTGTGAAGTGAACGAATGTTTAAATGCACATATATGATTAGTTGCACCAGTGTCTGACAATCCATTCATCTTTAAATTTACCAGCCGTAGGTGTCATAACAGAATTACCTGCAAAATCTTCAATCTGTGCAAAATTGACTTGCTCCACTGGTGCCATTTGCTTCCCCTTCAAGATTATGGCGATTTCTAATTGAAGCATTTCCATGACTACTGGTGGGCACTGCATAGCTGAAACTTTCGCATTGTCACCGAAGTTTTCCTCAAAAGGAGTCTTGACCATATTAACTCTTCCCTTTGCAGCAACTGGTCTATCCTTCTTTAATTGTTTATACCATTCTGGATATCCACGGAGCTTGAAGCACGTATCCTTGTCATGTCCTCCACCTTTATAGTATTCACAGTTTCTATCATCCTTCTTCTGCGATTCCCTTCTCTTATAAGAATTAATCTTATTTGCGTCAGCTCCAGAACGTGTTCCTTTAATCATTAAGACACTTGTATCAGCATTTTCTGCAAAATCTATTTGTACATTCGTCTGCTTCTCTACTCTCAGTATCATTGAATAAGCTTTGTTAACCGAAGGCATAGGTTCCAAGACCAAGATTTAGTTCCTAACATTGTCATAACTTTCATTTAAACCCATAAGAAATTGAATGAGTTTGGTCTGGGACATAATATCTAGAAAACTTTCAGCCACATTGCAAGTACAATTTCTCATCGCTCCACGTGAACATTGAGGAATGGGTTGAAGGACATTCAACTCTTCCCATAGTTTTTTCATCTTACTATAATACATGGCAACAGAGGAATTACCTTGCTCCATGGAAGAGATCTACCTTTGTATTTGGTAGATTTGAGGGCCATTACTTTCACCAAACTGCTCTTCTAGTTCTTGCCAAAGTTTTCTAGCTGGGGTAGAGTAGATAAAGCTTTCGGCTATGTCTTTTTGCATTGAACTGGTTATCCACGAGCTGACCATTTCATCCACCCTTCTCCATTTCGAGCGAGTGGGTTCATCCGTTGGTTCCACCAAGCTTCCATTAATAAATCCCAGTTTATTCTTGGCTGCTAGAGCTCTTTTCATGGATCTGTTCCATGTTAGAAAGTTGCTATCATTGAGTAAGACAGTTACGAGAGCCATTTCAGGGTTATCGGATCTTTGCAAAAATAAGGGATCGTCGGAGTTTTGAATAACATTTGTATTTCTACTTGTGGGATCGACAACTTCATCGATGTTAGCCATGACGAAGAGTATGGTAAGTTTTTGAGTTTAAAAATGGTAAGGTTCACAGATTTAAGAGGTTGGCTTTGATACCATGAACAAAATATGAGCAAGAATGTCAGATTTAGTATTTTGCCATTGATACAGTAAAGAAGAAGAGGAAAAGCAATAGCAGAAAGAATTTTCTCTTCATGTCATTCACGTGAACAGTGGTTCTTTTGTATATATGTATAAGAAGAAAAATGAAAAATGAAGATATTTATAGCTCAATATTTACACCTCACCAAAGAAAGTTCTAGAATCTGTACACAAAAAACAGAGTATAACCAACTTAACATCTATTCCAAAATAAGAATGAAAAAACGCTGGTCTGAAGACTTTCATATTTCAACATAGGTGTTAGACACACCTCTGTGAACCCAAACATGGTCATGTAGGATGGACCATGTAAGTCCCTAAAATTGTGTATCTGTGCAATTGAAGGTTTTTTTGAAGGGCACGCCCATGTGAACTCTGACATGGTTGTGTGGGAAGGATGATGTAAGTCCATGTAACCGTCTGTCTTAGTAATGAACAAAGTAAGAATGAGGGACATGGTCTCGACCACTAGATACAGTTGTGCGAGTGATGATGTCTAATGTAGAAATCCCTAAAATTACCTCTTTTCATTAAGTTGCCACACATCCACTATACACGTACCACATAACAGATCTCAACGACCACACTTACTAGCCACCTACAGTGCCAATAAAAAGAGAATTCCCCCACTTGGTCGAATCAACATCCATCAATCCCAATCAATTGACTTAACACCAAAAGCATCATCTAACATTTCAATTTAGTGCAAAATCAAGGCAGTTATAAAAAGAGCAAATCATACTCTCAAGGGGCGTGGCTCGATGGTTGAGAACGAGGCTTGATTTCGGTTAGGTCTCCCCTACTAGCCCCTCTTATAAGTAAGGGTGTTCAAAAAAAAAAAAAGAGCAAATCAAAGCTAGTAAAGTGGTTTATCTAACACTGATATGTGTATTGTTTATTAGATAAAACTAGCAGATTTAAATTGTTTAGCCATGATGGGGATCATCATACAATAGTCCAACAACAATTTTGATTTTGTTCCTACTAGTCCAACTATCAAGTCTTTTGGGAATTTCCAATGCAACAAACTTTTAACTATAAAAAAAACCAGCTACCAACCAATAGGAAGATGTCCCTTCCTCTTTCTTAACTCAAGTAACTATTCCAGCCCAATTGGATAAGGTTGAAAGCATATTGTATTGAATGAAGCACAATATGATGGCCTTCTTCATAGAACAAGGTTCACGCCTTCTTTTCCACCCTCCCTATGACTTGCTCATTCTTTCCCCAACCCAAAAAGAAAAAAGAAAAACATGGCATTTTCTTCTTCTTCTCTCATTCATTTCTTACTTCCCTAATCTTTTGTGATTTACTGTTAGATAATAAGGACATTGTTTTAAATATAGGGGGTAATATTTTTCCTTATTATGATTTTGTAGTATTTTGATCATTTTTAGGTTGTTTGGATACTTTCTTTTAATTTTTTCTATGTTTTTAGAAGTTGTTAAAATAAGATGTGCCAAAGAATTTTTTTTAAAAAAGTTATGAGTGAATTGGATTGTGTGTGTACAAATTTGGACTAAAACTAATTAATATGAAAGATAAGCAAATTAATAAGTTGAAATAGCTAGGGTATCCACTTAGACAAAGCAAGAAAATTGATTGATAAAGTATTGCATGAGGATAAGTTGAATTTGTTTGAAACTTGTGAGCATTTGGTCCCTAAAGGATAAAAACATCTTATGTACATCCATTTTTCTTTAATGTATGATTCTCTGTCAATTGGATACCTCTAGAACTTGCATTGAATCAATTTGAATTGTATAATGTATATAAGCTTGAATATGATAAAGGTCTTCCTTGTTTTAGCCATTTAACTTAAAAGCCACTTTCCTTAATTATCCCTAGTTTAGCCCCTTTGAGTCACTTTTAAAATCCCTTATTTTGTGTTTTAAACCCATGTTATAAACCTAACTTATAATATATCCTATCACCCATCTACATGTTTTAATAAGGTGTTCTTAAGCTATTTGGGGAATTAGAGTGGCTTTGCTTTAAGTTATATTTTTCAAACTTCTCATTTTATATTTGGTTTAACTTTGTATCATGGTTACCTATTTTCCCATTAATGATTTATTTTCTACTCTTAAAAAAGAATATAATTGTAGCAATAGCATATTTTCACTGACAGTGGAGTACTTGGCAAAGGTCACATTCATTTATTAGCCCTTATGTTTTGTTTAAATGCCTTATTAATTATGTGTAGTTTTAGCCTATAATTATCCCTATTCAGCCCTTAACCCAAGCTTAATTACAATGAATTCATAAAATCCCTTTTGATTCATGCCTTTATGTGTTCATGGAGAGAACTTTGGTGTATATGAAAGTTTATAATAGTATATTCCTTGTGACAGGAGTTTGGGAATAAGCACTTAAGCCTAAATACATCTATGAAAGAGTGAACACTGCGAGAAAATTCACCAAGGCTTTGTGCATATTTTTTATTAAGATTATCTTTAATTGTCTATATTCATATTTGTTGGACCCCAAACCTGTTTTATTTATTTTGAGGCATGATTTTAATTTTTGGTCTTGTTAGATTAGTAAATTGGA
>JANZLH020000427.1:6560167-6578010 GCA_026770325.2 Erythroxylum fimbriatum
TATAAGGATAGATTCAATGTGATTGATGACACCTAAATCATTCCATATAGTCATGGTGACTATAATCCTACAGCTTGAATGAGACCTGAGTCTTCCGCACCTTGTACATGTGATGTACATCCCGGAATTTTCCTACAGCAACAACAACAATTATTTGTCAAGGGAAGTAAATGTACATTTGGGGCGAGACAGGTAGACTACCTGGGACATTCAATCTTGAAGAAGAGCGTATCACGAATATTAAGAAGATAGAGACCATCCAACAATGGCCCCAGTCGCACATACTGAAGGAGCTCTGGGGGTTTCTCGGGCTGACGGGGTATTACAGAAGGTTTATTAAACACTATGGGATCCTGGCGAAACCTCTTAACGCTATGTTGAAGAAGCAAGAAGCGGGGAGTTGGGAATGGAAGGAGGAACAGCAGGAGGCGTTTGAACAGTTGAAGGAAAAATTGACGATGGCACCAGTACTGGCGTTACCGGACTTCACTAAGTTATTTGTGATTGAAGCAGACGCGTGTGATAAGGGGGATCGGAGCAATTTTGCAGCAAGAGAGTCGTCCTATAGCCTATATGAGCAAGGCATTAGCTCCTAAACATCAAGGGATGTCAACATTCAAAAAAGAATTCCTGGCCATTATCAAGGCCGTGAAACAGTGGCACCATTATCTGAGTGGTAGATCCTTCCGTGTACAAACCAATCACCGGAGTTTGAAATATCTTTTAGAGCAAAGGATCTCCACACCATTCCAACAAAACTGGCTTCTGAAGTTGATAGGGTACGACTTTGAGGTCACTTACAGAAGCGGAAAGGAGAACTTAGCAGCAGACGAACTATCTCGTGCCTCAAGCCTTCAATTACTTACAATAGCGATTTCGCAAATTCAAGCAACCATGTTGGATGAAATTCGAGAAGAATGGGAGAAGGATAAGACTATAAAAGACCTCATCAGAAGACTAGAAAATACTGATACTCTTATGGGGAATTACGAATGGAAGAAGGGAATGCTAAGATGGAAGGAAAAAATTGTAGTGAGTTGTGACAAAGATCTTCGGAAAAAAATAATAACCATGGCGCATGATAGCCCGCAAGGAGGACATTCGGGGGTAACAGCAACAATTAGACGAGTACAAAGTATCTTCCATTGGAAACAAATGGCTAAAGACGTGAGAAATCATGTCAAGAATTGCGCGACGTGTCAAAGAAATAAGTATGATCATGCGGCTTATCCAGGTTTATTAAAGCCTCTACAGGTGCCGGAGGGATGCTGGAAAGAAGTCACGATGGACTTCATAGAAGGATTGCCACCATTTCATGGGAAGTTCTCGATCTTTGTCGTTGTTGATAGATTTAGTAAGTATGCGCATTTTGTGGCAATCAAACACCCTTACACAGCCTAGGAGGTGGCGCAAGTATTCATGGATCACATATTTAAACTGCATGGTATGCCTGTCTGAATAATTACTGATCGATATCTACTTTTTTAAAGCAAATTCTGGCGCGAAATGTTCAGGTTACAAAATGTGAAGTTACAACCCTCGACTGCATATCATCCGCAGACGGATGGGCAGTCAGAAGCGGTGAATAACACGCTTGAGACCTACTTGAGGTGTTTTTGTTGTGACACACCCCAGAAATGGACAGGCTGGTTAACCATGGCTGAATGGTGGTATAGTGCCACGCATCACTCGGCCATAACACGACTCCTTTTGAAGTCCTCTACGAGTACCCACCACCCTTGTATGTGCCATATGTGGCAGGAGATTCTAAGAATGTGGGAATGGATCAAATGTTTCAGGAGAGGGAGGCGACGCTACAGATTGTCAAATTTCACTTGAACAAAGCAAAACAGAGGATGAAGTTACAGGCAGACAAGAAACGCTCGGATCGGAAGTTTGAAGAAGGACAGTGGGTATATGTTAAGCTGCAACCTTACAGTTAACACTCGCTACAACGACGGGCCAACCAGAAGCTAGCTCCTCTGTACTATAGACCTTTCCCGATCGTGAAGAAGGTGAATAAGGTGGCGTATACGTTAGGATTTCTCGATGGAGTGTCCATTCATCCTACTTTTCATGTTTCTCAATTACGGGGTTCGGTATCTGAAGGCACGCCAACATCGAGTCAACTACCTACAACAGTGAAGAATGTGGAGAAAATTCTAGTGGCCATTTGAGAACGAAGGATGGTAAAGAAGAATAATAGACCAGTCACGCAATACTAGTACAATGGCAAGGAGGAAACCGAGAAGACGCTACGTGGGAAATGTTCTAACAATTACAGAAGAGGTTTCCAGATGTCAATCTGATGGATAAGGTGGTTCTTAAAGACGGAGGGGATGTTATGAAAACTTGAGTTGAATGGATGCGGTAAGGAAGAAGAGAGGGACAACGTCGTAGACGAGGAGTTAAGAATAAACGAAACGCAACGTAGGAGCAATAGACGTATCCCGGACTCACACGGTATCGCCTGGAGTATTCACGTAGGAGCAACAGATGAATCTCGGACTCACGTGATATCGTCTGGAGTATTCGCGTAGAAGCAACAGACGAATCCCGGACTCACATGATATCATCTAGAATATTCTAAGTCGTCATCATCATTATCACCCAATCTGAAGTCCCGCAATGAAGCGAGATTTAGGGAGGTCTGATAATACTCAGTCTTACCCCTACAAAGTATAGAGACTGTTTCTGGTAGACCCACATGCAAATGAGACAATATAAGAGTAATACAAGTTTCAAAGAGAATAGGGAAAACTAGCACAGTAAAATATTAAGTAAATAAAATTTACATTAAGTACATAAATAAGTAAAAATACAGGGTTTACCTGATGAGGTCCAAATTCGCGCAAGCTGCAACGTTAGGGGTCCTTGCTCATAGTCCCTGAAGGTTTGCCAATCCTTTTGTCCCCATACACCTGTCCTGAGGACCCAAGTTGCAATGCTCGTAAGCCTTGTCCAAGACTTACACTTAGAAAAGGGGGGAAAGAACGTTGGGTTGGGCTTCCTACGCCATAATCGGCGTATCGCGAGTACCATCTCCAAATAACTACTCTATTGTTTTGGCGAATTTTAAAGGTTAATCCTTTACCCTTATCCAGTGACGAAGCCAGAAACTTAATATAGGAGGGCACAAATATTTATTTTTTAAAATTTTAGGGGGCCCAGTATCCCACTGACCCTTAAATAACTCTGTCATTTTATATATATATATATTAAAAATAAGTTTTTAAAAAAGCTTTGGGGGGCCCAATGCCCCCATGTAGCTCCATGTATCTACGTCACTGCCCTTATCCGATCACGTCATACTCTCTTATTTCTAACCACTGCCTCATTAAGGTCCAACTCAGACAAATCCTTCTTGAGCACTTCCTTCTAGTTCTTGTAAGGCCTCTCCCTTCTCCTCTAGTAGCCACTAAGGGTTATACTCTCGCAACTAACCATCAGATGGCCTCCTGCGCACATGCTCGAACCACCTAAGTCTAATCTCTCTTAACTTGTCGGCAATACTAGCTACTTGTAGTCTATCTCTCACCACACGGTTTCGGACCCTATCTCTTTTGGTAATGTGACACATCCACCGAAGCATACGCATTTCTGCTACCAACAATTGTCTTGTATGTCGACGTTTGGTAGGCCAACACTCTGTCCCATATAACATGGTTGGACGGATCACCATTTTATAAAACTTCCCTTTGTGATTTACAGGAATCTTTTTATCACATAACACCCTTGACTCACTTTTCCATTTGGTCCATCCAGATCTAATACGCTGTACTATATCGGCATCGATATTGCCATCACTCTAAATAATGGACCCGAAATATTTAAAACTCGATCTCTGTGATATGACATCAGCACCAATTGCTACTGTCGCCTCACGTACCCTCTGGTTTTTCGAAAAGTTGCATTCGTTCGGTTACTGATTCGAGTAGACTATATATCCGTTATAACCGAACGAAAAGGCATGCAATAAATGAATGATTCTCTGATCTCTCTCTCTCTCTCTCTGCGATTGTACGATCTTAGAAAGGAATTGCGTGACGTGAGTGTGGGAAGTACGCGTAAAATTCATAACAGATACAATCTTATATCACTCGGATATAAAGCATAAAAGTCGTCGAAAAATACATGAGCACTCAGAAATAACGCAAATATATTCTCACAGTAAGGTATGCACTTCAAGCGCTGTGTACATCAATCTTTCTATTGGGAATAAATACCTGTCACTTTCATATTTGTACAAAGCGTCATGTTGAGCAAAGTTGATTGAAAAAAAATACACTATATGGAAATTGTAGAATTTACATCCAGGAAACTAATACAAAGATCAGCGCTAGGAATAGTAAGTAGGAACAATTGAACAAGTCATATCCTGGAATTCAGATTCTAGCATTTTGGTGTGAAGGGGCTCTGCAACTTTATAAAAAGGAAAACGGGAACTCGATAGGAATTTATTTCCTTTGCAACCATGTCAAACAACTTCATGGACCAGTTAGTAATCTTCCAATGGTCTGTGGATACTGATATGTCGAATGGTTTAGAGCTGGAATTGTAACACTACGGCCATCATTTGCGATTTGTTTAGATCCATAGTGATCCATCCCACCGTTTAAAACAGCGTGGTAACTCGTAATTGGATTTACTTGAGCCATTCTGAGACTGGAACCACTTGTTTGCACTTGGATTTCTGCAAGTTCACATCGCAAAGCTTGTTGCTGATCTCTGGATCTATTTTCAGCAGCTGAACTGATCCCAACACCAAGATCAAGGCTAATTGTGTCGTTTTCACCTGATCTCATCCTTTGCGGTCCATTCAATGCGGCAGAGCCTGCTGCATCATGACTACTGGTCCTTGCTGTAGGCACATCATGGTTGTGTTTTCCTTCATAGGTGGTTATAACTGCTTTTGGATCATGAGATGCCCTCTCCACGTGTTTCCTAACTGGGCATCCAGCATTTGTGCACTTGTAATAACTCCTGTACAGGGAGAAGATGCAAGTCGAAGCAAAAAGAAAGAGTAGATGTAAGATACAATCTTTATCCTCGCAAGGAAAATTGAAGAACATAGATGTTAAAAGACAGCCAACCACATCAAATTGCAAGAAAGAATGAAAACATTCCAACTATTTATAACTAATTAGTTCCTGACTTAACAAGGCAAGTATTCCTATCTCTTTGCTTTGTTATAAAGGAAGTAGAATGACATAAATTCTGCTCCTAAACACTCAAACAGCAAATGACACCACCACCATCAACATTAGCAGCAACAATTTATACATATATTCACTTAAACAATGCCTTGTTAATCGTCTCACACGACATCATTAAAATTGGGAGGTGGAAATGATGCAGTGAAGGAAAAAGGCCCAAGTACCAAGGGACAAATTGATTCCAACCCACAAAACAGAAGGTTAATCATATGATATAAATTTCAGATAACTCTGAATTTACAGGCTCCCTAAAAGCCCTCTCTGCAACATGTCAGGATGCCAGGAAGATATACAACAAAATAAGGTATCTGAAGAAAATAGTTGTTGACAGTCCAATCATGTCTCCAGGGCTTGTAATTTGTTCAAATATAATCCATAAGATTGGAACAACCTGACATAATTTTTAATCATGATTCCAACACGGCATTAGATCCAAAGAAAAGATATATATGTACATGAGAATAATATCTACTGAGACTAGTTATTACACTATAGAAAAATGAGTAATGGCCAGTACAATATCCAGACTCAAGATAAATGAACATCCCCCGTATCAAATGCATGAATCATGGTATCATGTCATTCTATCAATTTATAGATTTTTTTTTTTTTTGGGGGTTCAGAAGATGTCAAAGTTGACAGTAAGATATTCATTAGTAAGAGGATTAAAGTATTCAACTCAAATCAACAAATCAAAAACATACCTTGGATTAGGATTGCCTCTCACCACTTTCTGCCCATATTTGCGCCACCTGTACCCATCATCCAGTATATCTACCTCACTCAGAGTCTGAACTACAACGCGTGGTTCCCTTATAGGCTTAACTATTGGTGTAACATCAAAAACCCCAGTATCCATCTTCCTGCTCAGGCAAATGACTTTACATTGTTTAGGACATCATTTGCTTAACAGTATTGAGTAATAATTTAAGACTGCATTGAATTAATTAATACCTTCTTTTCGCAAAGGGATCGTCATCATCCCCAGCACCTTCTGTGTTATCATCATTGGCTGTAATAGGAGGAGACAGTTCAGGATTTCCATTTTGCTCAACGTATTGAGATGGTTGACCACATAAACCCGATGATTTGTCTGCACAGGAACAACAGAACAGAATGAAGCACGTCCAATTAATGGATAATAAGAACAATGATGACTGACACAGAGAACCTAACGAATTTCCACTTTACCATCTCGTCCTGGTAAAGGTGAAATCTTGTCAGATTTTTCGTCTTGTATAGACAGAACAGAACTAGAGGTATATCGACGACTGGGTTGAGGTTTTGGATGATCATGTGTCCCCTTGTAGATAATCTCTGTTATTTGTCCATCATGTGAACGTTCGAATAGCTTTTTCACCTCACAGTTAGGATGCGTACATTTATAATAACTACGTGGAAATTCACTTCCTTTCACATGCTTCTGTCCGTACTTTCGCCAGTTGTACCCATCATCAGACAGCATGGGAGCCCCACCTCCTCCTTTATGATCAGGTTGAGATGCCAGAAGACCACTATTAGTGAGCCCATTCTGGTTTAGTTCATCATGATCAACTTCAACAGGTGAACTAGTCCCAGTATTAACCATATGCATAGGTGCCAATAGACTTAATTCACTTGAAGAGACCGCCATCTCACTTTTATGCATGGAAGATGATGACACAAATGATCGAGACTGGCATTGGTTTTGGGCTTGAACGGATTGTTCACTTCTGCAGGCAATCACATCTGCAGGAACCTTGAAGTCAATGAAAAATGTCAGGCAAGTAAAAATTTCTAACCAACAACTCATTCTTGCAGACAAATAAATGTGGAAAAGCAAAAGATAGCTACTAAATTATGCAAATTAACAGTATGAGCTACTATATCCAAAAATCAAGAAGGAATTGCATCATGATATATCCTGATTATAATTTGTTACTCAAACTTTTAGATCGGATTGACATGCTCATAAGTGATCAGTTGCATCACAAATTACCATGATTGAAGTAGCATGGGGTTTAAACTCAAAGCAGCAAGAATTTCCTTCTCCAATGGCAGTACAGGAAACTGTAGTTGCAGAATAAGAATTTGAGACAAGAGGGCCATGTGCCGTTTGAGGTTTAGCAAAGGAACCAGTAGTAGGGGAAGGCTCTGCCTGCAAAACCAATAAATTGTAAGAACCTGTTCATTTAGAAATTCTCTTTGTTGAGCCACGCTAACTGAATGCGTACCCATTTCTTCTAATACTGACAGATGACTGATCTCTAAACAAAAGTATTAACAGAGAAAATGAAATGGGGAAAATTGCATTATCCTTGTATTTTCTAAGGTCCAAATCAATGACTCAACTAATAAATGCGATAGCATTTATCGCATTCACACTACTGCTTCCACACTTCTCGCAATACATCATCTGCAAATCTTAAAAAAAATCCTTCCTCATCAGGATCAATAAATAGACAGAGAAAACTGCACTTAACAAAATGATGTAAGCTAAATGATTATTTCAAGATCACATGTGTCACTACTATATACAAAGCTCAAATGAGGAATAATTGGTGATGCTATCTTTATGTATCAACAATGACTCAACTAATACAGCATTTAACCATATGATGTAAGCAAAATGATTCTTTCAAGATCATATGTGCCACTACTAATAAAGAAAGCTCGCCGAAGGAATAATTAGTTATGCTATCATTACATAACATGTCTTTTTAGCCCAAGAAGATACTATGTGTAGACTTGATGGAGCGAAGTCCAAAATCAAAGGCATATGCTTGGACATGTCGCTTTTTTGTTTCACTGCATTCGATGCTAGATAGGGTCATAAGCTCACTAAATCATATATGCATCCACGTATCTTCTCACCAAAGAAAATATTGGGTATACGTTGCCTTGACCCACCCAATGTCTTAGCTCCTTGGATTCATGCTTCACATAACAACTATCAATCTTCCAGTTCATGCATTTATTCCGTATTCTACATAGTTAAATGGGAAAAATCTTCATCTGCCTCCTCTCTCTCTCCCCCCCACCCTTTTTTTTTTCTTCTTCTCACTTCGACGGGAACATCCAACACTACATTTCAGGTGTAGACAGACCAAAAGCATGAGAAAAAGTGTAAGATTCATTTTGTGAAAAAACAACACTGGAAATTGGGGAAAAAAAGAGCAAAAAGTTTATACAAATAGTATAAAGCAATATTCTCCAAACAACTTCCAATAGAACAATCCACGTGTTCAAAGTGCAAATGCAAAGGTCACATCACCAAGCATCAGAATCGAACTTCAGGTTCCAACATGAGCACTAAAAACACATAAGCTCTAGTCACAAAAACCCCAAAACAAGACAAATATAGTAACTGAAAACTTCAACTTTTGAGTATATAAGACCAAACAAAGAGCATCTTCTTCCAAATTTTTTAGTTGTAACACAGAAATGCAAATCCCACCATCAACGCATCCAAGTCCTCATACATTCTCCACTTAACAGATTGTCCTACTTCACACGAACCTATAAACAATACCGTTCCTTTGATCAACATCAAACAAAAAGAAAAGAAATGTCAAAAAGGTAAAAACTTCGATTCTTCCACTGGTAGATGCTTCACTAACTATACTTGTCCAAATCAACAACTCTGTTTCGGAACAGAAAGCAGTAAATTAGCACTTCTCTCACTTTCCTCATCATCCAAACAGATCTTACGCTTCCAAGAAGGTAACCACAGACTTCAAGTTCCACCTAACTGATGTACCAAATCCAGAACCACCCTAACAGTACGGAAAAAACAAGCCCATTTCCCAACATTTTCACTTTCCTCCACTTTTTCATCAACAAAACACAAACTAACAAAAAAAGCGAAATTTGATTCAAACAACCGCTAACCTTAACGTTAGAGAGCAAAACCGGAGACTCGAGAAACGAAGTGGGACTAAGGCCGGGAGGAATCGTGATGCACGGCGACCGTGAGATCGGAAGCTTGGCCGGTGACATCAGCTTGTACCTGGCGCCACTAGCAACACCACCGGCATCTGAGTCCTGCCTCGCCTGCGGATCGCCTCCTTGCCGGAGCTGAAGGCCGGTGTCATAGCAGTTGTCCATTAGGAGGGAGGGAGAGAGAGGAAAGGAGAGTAGTGTGAGTGAGTGGAGAGTCAAAAGCGGGGAGGAGAGTACATGTCTAAAAAGGGCGAGATGAGGGGCATTTTCTGTAATTTACATTTCTTTTTGTTTTTTTTCTCATTATTGTATTGCTTAAAACTTCAATTACCAAAAATAGCAATTTATCCTCCACCGTTTAAAGTTTAAACTAAAATTTGAGTTAAATCTTACCCCCTCTTATGCAAAATAAAAGCCGTTTAAGAGAGATGCATATTTATTAAGAAAGTTAATGAAATATTTGATATACCCTTATCAATTATATGTTGAAGTGCCTTGAAAATATAATGTGTAATTAGAATCTGAGAGAAATTAAAGGGTAATTTTGGAAGTAAAATTATAATCATGCATGAAAAGTCGCGAACGACACTTATTTTGAATAATTAAAATCCTTCTAAAACGACTTTTATTTTGAATAAGAGGGAGTAACATTTTAGCACATTTAAAATAAACCCTAATATTTGTAAAATATTTTAAATAAACTCTAACATTTAGGAAATATTCAAAATAGCTCCTGTCCGTGAATAATTTCGTCTAATCATGGGTCGTTTTGAACATTTCCAAACAGTAGGGTTCATATTAAACAGTTTACAAACATTATGATTCATTTTAAACGTTTCAAAATGTTAAGGTCCAATTCAGATTTTAGTGTAAACGTTAGGGATTCAATTGCTCTTTTGGTTGTAATCGATCTATACAAGTAAAGAAAGAGTAAGTGTAGTTGTGTATAATGAAAAATCCTAAAACATTAATAACCAAAATCTGTTTAGTTAATTGCATTTCATATGTTTGGATGTTGAGTAAATGTGAAAAAAAGGAAAAATGGAAAGTTAAGGAAAGAAAATCTAGGATAGGACCAAAAGGTTCTTATTATCTAGTTTAAGTAAATATCAATCTAACCCATTTTAGTGCTTGAGACTTGATTGCTAAAGAAAGAAGATCAACTAACACTAAAAAAGGGCATCAAGACTTGTTTGATGCCACTTCTATTTTTTATCATATTTTTTAGGTTTTAGGTTTTAGTTTTTAATTTTTGATTTATATTTATATTTTATATTTTTAAAAATAAAAATAAAATTTTGTTTAATTATTGATGTCTAATAATTACGTATTAAATAAAAATTAAAGATAAATTACTTTTTTCTTATTTATGAAAACGTATATTATATAAATGTAACGGGGTTGAGTAAAGTGTTTGTGAGGTGGGGAGGGAATTGAGTAAAGTGTTTGCTCCAATCAAAATCAAAATGATAAGAGGTTCGTAACACAAATGACTTGCTACAATGAATTTAGATGCGTCGCAATTGACCTTCTATCAAACATCACAAAGCGTGAGTCACTTAGTCCTTCATATTATTACTTTCTTTTCCTTCTATTTTTATTATTATTATATGTGTCTTTCACCACCAAAAACGTTGATTATATGCGACATCTCGAAAATGATATTAACTCCATTTAAATAATCTCGAGAAGATCATTGTCGTTTTATCAGATTCGTGATATGCCATTATGGGTTCATTATATCACTAATCTATAGGGTGAAAGCAAGTAATTAGTAAATTATAAATCCATCCAAGACTAATGGAAAACGCATAATGAGTGAAAGATGTTTATTTCGAAACCAGATCTTCTGTCCAGTTTTACTCTGTCTTATTATGTCTCATGGAATCTCAGCCATTTATTTTGTGGGACTCACGCGGGTCTCATGCGGACTCCACATAAATAAATGGCTGAGATTTATTGAACACTATAAGACACTATAATATTGGACAGAAAATCTGAACTCGATTATTTCAAGGGAATATTGAGAACTAAGCTAGGTGAGTGAGTGAGTAATGCCAATTATTGATGTAAATCATTGAAGTGATTGAATTGGAAGTTCTACCACTTTACCTGAAACCTTGATATGGAAGCTTTGTTGAAAGGATTAGACTAGACCTCTCCTCCACATTGCCGCCTTCTTTAAGTTCCAACATGGGCAATAGGTGAACAGGTTTAATCACTTTAATCCAGGGTGTTGAAATTGCAACTTCAAGACGGCAAATCCCTTTCCAGAGTGAGTTCCAACGTGTCCAGAGTGAGTGACTGCTTGCCATGACCCACAAGAACAAACAACACAAACGCTTGCCTTCTTTAAGGGCTCGTTCCTTGTTTAACGGTACAAGTACAACCCTAGGAGGCTCCGGTCCGGCTAGGGGTTTAATTCCTGTGTCCTCTCTCGCCTACGATCTTGTTGCCTTTTGTACCTGAATATTTATGATTGCCAATAATGTCTTCCTAACAGTTGTACTTTCGGATCATCCTGAGACAAAAAGTACCGTTTTCCTGCCATTAAACCGGTCCCAAATTATTTTCAGGAATAGGGAAATCATCAGATAGGGAACAAAGATATAAAGCAGCATCACGTTCTGATTACTACACTAGGCATAGTTTTCAATCCAGGTAGCCTTGAGAAATATCCTGACACGTGAATGAATAGAAGCTTGTCACTTGAAACCAATCTCAAAAAGATTCCCAAGTAATGATAATTGATGGGGCCTGAAGACGGTGGCTTGTCTTGTGTATTCATACTAACCAACAAAAAGCTGTAAAGGAACCATTCATTACACTAATTAACTTCCAGAACTTGGTTCAATACCTTCATCTCAAACAACGCAGATTGGATCAGCCTAGCCTATGCCTTGCACAAATACATTCAAAGAAGCGTGGGTGGGATAAGAACAAACAAAGAGTCCAAAGCAGGGCGACAAATAGAAACAAATCCCATGAACAGGCAGGACAAAAGTGGCCCAAAACATAGAATGATGAGAGAAAAATAAGGGCAAAGCAGAAAGACTAAATGGTAATTTGGATGCACGGATGAAATGATACAATGAGGTGATCAGGCCAGGCCATCTTCAAGGGCATGATGAAAATAAGGAAAATAGAAAACTTCAAAAGAGATCGTGAAAAATTAGTAAGGACGCGAACGCGATTGCATAGCACTGCGCTTGCTCGTACCTTAAAAAGCATTTCAAAATAAGCTGAATGAATGCTTAAGATAATGCATAGAAATGTGATGCTCAGTTTTATTTTCACGTAGATGGACTTTCCATAGCTCCTCTACATCAAGAAGCAACATCTCCACTGACATTTTAAGTCACGAATAATTAGTAATTGCGGATCACTTTCTGCTTTTTGTTTGATAATCATCATGATACTAATAAACATTCAAAGGGAGTAAATCCTAACAACAAAACTGAGTTGCTGGACTACATCTGCAGTGGCTGAAGATGTAAAGCTTGCTTCCTCATCAAGCATCATTGCAAATGGTGGCAAAGCTCATACTTCCAAATGTATGTGTTATCATGAAAAGCACCTAAAACTACATAGGATAATAAGGTTGATGGTGTTGAGGTGGATAACTATATCCACCATAAGCAGCAGGCCTCTCATAATAAACAGATGGTGTATGTGATTCTGAAGAATATTGATAGGTTGCAGTAGGGCCAGAGTTCCCATTAAAGCACACTGCAGATCCCACTAAACCATAAGGTTGAGCTGATGAACCCACGTAAGGGGCTACAGGAATTGAGGAACCCACTACCCCATATGAACCAGCTGTTGGTAACATCGGCGCTGGTTGTAAATGAGAATGTTGATATGGAGATATCGAACTTGACCCGTGACCAATGAATGGCCCAGCTGCAGGACTGGGAGGTGCAACCATTCGAGGACGCTTATTCCCACTCTGCTGTAGCTGCTTCTTTGGCTGCTGCTTTCCTTTCTGCTTCTTTATCTGCTTGAGTTTCCCAGCCTGCAGCTGCTGCTGAGATCTGTTGTCGGCAGATGTTGCAAGTTGCTTGCTAATAGCATTTGCATTTTCTTTCTGATTCTCCAATATTCCAATTCTTTTCTTAAGCTCTGAAGTTGGAAACTCAGACTCAAGATTGTGATCCTCAACGAGTTTAAGTACGGATTTCAAGGAATTAACTTCTCTGGATCTGACTTCATTCTGCAAGAGAACTTATTCAGGTTCAGAGAAAGTGAACTACTTCAATGAATGCTGAGCTAATAATCAAAAGGATGGGAGATTACCTGGTACTTAATAGAGGCATTTTTGTCTTTGCAAACTTTTTTTGTGAAAATCTTGCAGTCCTTCAGATGAGCATTCAAAAGTGGAACTGGCTGGAACTTTTCAGTCAGCCCAAATTCAAAAATGAATTTCACGGCCAGAAGTTGTTTGCTAGTGCCTATAAGTTTACTAATGATATCTGAAGAGCAAAGGACAATGACATAGGTATCCATCAGACTCAATTAATGGGGAGCAATGAATGACAATAAAATGTACTTTCGATCGGTACATAAATCAGGTATTTATATTCCTGATCAGCAGCTGACGTTGTTGACATGACTCTACTCTTGGCATGTGCAATCATCAAGAGTTGGTCAGCCAGAGTCCAGACCAAGGCATCCACAACTTTTAATAGTCCATTCACAGCTTACTCTTGTTATTATTCTAAACTTATTTGCTAGTTAAACAATATCAAAGCAATTTTCTATGACATAAAAATCATGTCAGTAGGTTTCCTGTGATCAACGCGTCATAATTCATGTTTTCTTTTTCCAAGGGAGTTCCCCACTAAATCTTCCTACCAAAATCTAATAGAAACTTAGCAATTACATCCTCAATCATAGATGGATAGAATTTCTTTGCATCATCACTACAAACACCGACTAACTGATAAGTATGTAAATCTAAGCATCAGACCATTCTCGTCCATTTTTATGCAATAAGCAACATTTAGCAGTAGAATTATTGAAGATATTTCTGATTTGACAGTAATTAAGCTGTTCATGCTAGTAGTTTTGTCGCTCATATTGACACAATACAGAAGATTTTTGTCATTGAGCAATGGTTTGACCTATATCCACTAGTACAAACTCTCCATTATGGAATAAATCTGCTACTTAGTATCCTTGCATCTCGCCTCTGAGAAGAAAGTTTGTTCTTCCATTTTTTTTCTTGCATTAAGCATCATCAATTTCCACTGAATTAAAATTCAGGCATCTTCTCTATTGTTACTCGCTAAAACTTTTGAGTTCCGAGATGAAAAGAAAAATTTTAATTGGAATCATCTACTACTGTATAAATCCATCTACTTCTAGGACTATAGTAGATACATAACATGCGTTTAGTTCCAGATGCTTAAGCCCGTGTATGAGAAACCCCAAATTATAAAAGCATTACGAAGGAACAAACGAACAAGAAGCACATACAAGGACATCCTACACAACGTAGTATGATTAACCAAGTATCAAATTTTGAGATCAATCACAAATGACAAACTCAACAGCACAAACACGCCATTTGTGTCCATTCACGTTCCATGAACACTAAGCACAAACATGAACATAAATAAAAAATGAAACAAATTCAAGCAGGCATATGAAGCAGCATAAAAGAAAAGTCTTACCAGCAACTTTGTCTCCCATACCAAAAGCTCTACACAAATGTGGAGCTTGCTTAAACCTAGCAACAACAACCAAATGATCCACTAGCTCACTCACATCAAACACACTCTGCAGACCATATCCCATCAACAAATACAAGAAACATAAAGCTTCTAGAGGAGCCTCCCAATTCAATGTTACTTTATTTTTCCATTCCAGGGCCAAAGTTTTAGCTCTCTCCCTCACCTCATCGCTCAAATTAGGTTTAATCAACATCAAAGCCTCTAACAAATCCGAGCAACCCTTCCTCAATCTATTCAAATCCTGTTCTTCAGCCCCTTTCAAATGCAATTTTGCAGGGTAAAACCCATCCATAGCATCCAAAACCATAGTTCCTAGGTCAGGAGCGACCCGCATTGCACTAAATAACTCAGCTCTAATCTTACGCCGTTCTTTGCCATGCACAATCAGATACTTCCTTAAACCTTTCCCATTCATCTTTTGACAAAAAGCTACCAACTCCGGTCTCGCCACCACAGGGTTGTCAAGCCCCTCTTTACTCGAAGAAGGGTCACCGGAACGGGTCACCTCGGAGTCAACCCGACCATCGCTCGGATTATCACAGGTCATCGATTGGCCCCTAGAAGAAACGATTTTTAACTCATTCCCAGCCGAACACAACTTGTCCACGGCGGAAACAGAGTCGAGACGGTGGCAGCTCGGAGGGGGTTCGTTGTTCTGGGTCTCCAGCGACGACTCAAACGACTGGAGGAGGAATTGGAAGCGGAGATTGAGATGGGTCTGGAGAGATGTGAAGTGGCCGTCGAGGTCGGACCATGGGAGAGAGAAAGAGGGAGAGAGAAGAGAGGAATGGGCTTGGAGATCATCGTACGCTCTCTTGAGGTTGTTCTTCTTGGTGTCGATCTGCTTCAGGGCTAATTCTATTGTTCTCAGCGACGGGGGACGCTGTGGAATCGCCGGTGGGTGATCCGCCATGATTAGAGGATCTGTTTTTGGGTAGACACCTCTCTACAGGAATCGTCAGCGCTGGCGACAAAGGGCTGTGTGTTCAAACGACATGTCATTCCTCCCCCGGGAAAACAAAACGGGTAATTGGGTTCATCTTCCAAGTCTAATTGTTGTTGGTGACTTGAATTAAGGCCAACCCAACAAGGAAGTCTCTCTTAGTCCAAAGTCCATAAGTTAAAAGTCGAGGACGAGCTAGTCCAATAAGGATGGATTCAGTTATGAAAAGGAGATATCGGAAATTTACAACTGGAGTAATTTCATATATGAAAGAGACATAAAAATGAAGTGAGTTATATACACAGATACAACTTATAAGTTATAACCCAATAACTTAAATTTTTGGTTAAGATAAGATGTTCTAATTATATATGGGCTCACTTAAATCCGATCTAATATATCTCCATACCCCTTCAAAACCCTTCATATATTTATATGTAATGGAGTCACTTTGCATCAATATAAATAAAAAAACACCAAAGTCACCGCCTTCAACTATAATATCATCCATTTCTTCCTCTTCTAAAAATTCCGCATCTTAACTTGTTTTCGTGTAAAGGTTCAACTGGTATTATACCGTCATAAAATCGACTAAAGATTGTATAAAATTAAAAAATTTGAAAAATGA
This sequence comes from Erythroxylum fimbriatum, assembly GCA_026770325.2. NCBI lineage: Eukaryota > Viridiplantae > Streptophyta > Magnoliopsida > Malpighiales > Erythroxylaceae > Erythroxylum > Erythroxylum fimbriatum. Next base: position 6,576,611 of record JANZLH020000427.1, read on the forward strand.
TTGAAATAAATTGTCTTTATAGATTGAATAATTTGAAGTTTAATTAAAAAATTGTTGAATGAAATTTAATTAATTTATTTTAGTTTATAATAACAATAATTTACGAAATTAACCGATTAATTAATAAATTTATCATTTTTAATATAAAAAGTTATTGGAATAAATCGAAGACGATTCAAAGTTTTTATTATTAAACAGCTGAATTTAGTATATCACGTTATGACTATTACCTTGTTTATTTCACAACTGGCTTTTGGTTTTGTTGGAGGTACAATGACCAATTCTAAAGATAATGACTTTAATGTCAAATTTTGTCTGTAAACATGATGGTGCCTTCCAAGTTCCAACTCCCCTGCCAGCCAAGCTTCATACATACTTTATGACATAAAAGTTGGCATCCACTAAACATATAATATCCTTGACAATTCAAACATTTGAAAAATTGGAAAGTAAATCCTTGTTTTGTTAATTGAACAGGTGAGGAGTTGGTCATTTGCTGCTAACTTGAGGTGTTTTAGTTGACTGGACCTTGTTAATAACCTACTAGGGAGGTGATGACTTGGTAATTGTGTTTGGAAGTGGCTTATCTATTAGGTTTGCTTCATCTTTGGGGGATGAACTTCCATGTGATGTAATTGTGAACAAGTGTGGGGTTGAAGTGGTTAGGACTCTTTTGTATCTCATTTATTGGCCGAGTCAAAGTTGTCCATTTCAAGATAACTCTTTTGTTTTTTGCTTTTTAATCTTAGAACCCTCAAAATTGCACGGTTCTCCTTTCTATTATTGTATAAAGTTATAAGTCATCTTTTATCTTCTTCTTGTACGAGTGGAACAGAGTTTAATTGCCAGGTTGGGTTGACTTTTTTTTAAGTGAATAACTACTTTTTTTTCTACTATAAAACTATTTAAAAAAAATGAGTGTTTGATTGTAAAATAAAAATGTACTTTTTTTTGAAACCAAAATACAATTTTTTAAGAAGCTTAAATTTGGAGCATCTCAAAAAATCATATTTTCAGATAGATTTTTCATATCTATTAATGAGCCTATTTTTAGTTCCTTTTATCTTTATGTTTTACACATAATTCCCACAACACTCATAAACTCGTCTTCCCGTTTATTATGTATTTAACTACTTACTCAATTTGGATATTTATTTTGAGAATTATATAATATTATTTAGCTTTTTATATGTTTTACTATTTATTTTCGATATTAGTTTACTTATATTATAATATATATAAAAGATTTGATTAGATATATTTTTATTCACATTTCATATGGTTTAAAATTATATAATAATTAATATATTATGCTTTGCATACTGTTTAATATACTTTAAATAATATTTATATGCATAAATAATTTTTATTACAAAATAAAATATAGTTAAAATTAAAAG
>JANZLH020000427.1:6584906-6600462 GCA_026770325.2 Erythroxylum fimbriatum
ACCGACCGAATATTTCGGTCTGCAAAAATGTCCCTCCAGACCACTTTACCGACCGAATATAAATTCGGTCTCTATTTTCATACCGAATAAATTCGGTCGGTATAATTCGGTCCCTATCATACGTTTTTCTTGTAGTTAATGATGATAAGAGTTCCTCGATTGACACTACCAACATATGAACTTTATAATTGTATCAAAGTGGCTTTGGAATAATAAAAATAAAACATATACTTCAGTGATTCTGGTCAAGGTAGCTGTAAGTTGTTGTATGCTGATAAATTTATAGTAGAAGGTTATGATAGTGCTGAGTAGGGTCCGATTTTATATGCATCAGGATGTGATGGTTTCTTGAAGAATGAGAGCACTAATAGATAATAGAGCAGCAAATCCAATATTCGTTACTCAGCTGTCCATTTAGTCATAACAAAACATGAAATGCTGATAAAACTTAAACTAGATCCTTGCATTGAAAATGTGAAAGAATTCAGAGCTATTTAGCATATTCTCCTCCTCTCTTCCAAGATTCAGTTCCATATAATCCAGAATCTGTCAATTCTTAATATCTATTGTCAGTCACTCAAGTGGTGGCAGCCACAGAAAGTTGCTGCAAAGTAGAAGAATGAAATTTATTAGACATAAATTATCATTGACCATGGTGGTAGTGATTGATAATTCTAGGATTAGATGAAGGTGAAACTAATAAATTCTATGCAACTACTGGGGAGGAAGCGGTTCTGTTAAACCTCTTTTTGATAACGAGGGACAAGAAAAAAAAAACCATTAGTAAGCTGGAGAGTGGCATAGTTATGTTATCTTTGCATACATCAAATCCCAGTTGTCTTCATGAACTCAAGTTTTATCAGACTGAATGGGCCTGATTGAGTTCAGAAGCTCCGATAAGGATGCCTAGGAATCTCCAAATCGAATTTCTCTGATTGCTGTTGGATATAGATTATAAGAATCCAAAGATCCTTCATGATTATCGTTAGGATAGTTTCAGCAACAATACCAAAAAACTGCATCGACCATTGTTTTTGGTATCCAAAGTGAGAGACTGCAACCTGAGACAGATAGGTCAGAAAATGTTTCTTTGTAGTTACCTGGATCGATAAGAACGATTTTACCATTACATCTGTTATCTTGTATTTGACGAATTGTGGAAAGTTTATAGCAATGCCCAATAAAGGTCAAAAATCCTTGAAACAAGAAAGGAATGTCCTCACATGAAACAAGAAAGAAATGCTCTCAGTGTAAAATGAACTCAGAGATCCATATCACGACATCTCGGCACAGTTTGTAAGGAAAACAATGGTCAAGTTGCTCTTCTGATGATCAATTGGAGAGCTGAAGGCAAATGAAATGAAGAGGAAAAGCTACCGTGACACCTTTTCGAATGCACTTGTATGCATTACTGTTCTTGTTCTGATCACAGAATGTTTAGGAGGTGAATTATCTGAAACTGAAGCTTTCTTTAGTTTTGTAAGAGCTGTTGATCCCCAAAATGTACTAAATCTAACCTGGAAGGATATAGCACCACATCCGTGCTCACATACATTGAAGGGTATCAGGTGCAACTCTCAAGATACATCTATAGTAGAAATCAAGCTTGAAAATTCGAGTCTCAGCGGGGTGATTGATTCAAGTTCTCTTTGCAAGCTTCAGAATCTGAAAGTTCTCAGCTTAGCAAATAATTTTATCAGAGGAAATATTCCTGAGTCGATATTGTACTGCAAAAAGCTAATCTATTTGAATGTGAGTAACAATCTTTTGAGTGGTAGTCTGGCCGTGGGTTTAACCAAGTTGAAACATCTCAAGACTTTGGACCTCTCCAGAAACTATTTTGTGAGAGTCAGCCCTCATTTAGAGCTGGAACTCAGACACCTGATTGAGTACTCCATGGATCAAAGTGCAGCACAATTACATGCTCTCCAAAGAATGGAAAACAATAAAGATTCAGAGCCTATAAATCAGAGTTCTATCGTGAATTCCAAGAAAAAGGATAGCAGCAAACTCACTACTGTCATATTATTTACTGTTGGGTCTTTATTCATCCTTATTTTCATCTTGGTGGCATGCCTTGCAACTATGAGGGTTAATGAATTAGCCAAAGAGAGGGAGATTCTGAGAACTCTTGCATATTCTCCCCAGAAAACTCCGTTCCGTGAACCTAAACAAGAAGTGGAGACTCAAGAAGATTGCTCTGAGCTCGTGTTCTTCGTTGACGAGCATGAAAGGTTCAAATTGGATGATCTCCTTGAAGCTACTGCTGACTTAAGAAGCCAGACCCTTTGCAGCAGCCTTTTCATCATAAAACTGAACAATAATGTGGTTTATGCTGTCAAAAGATTAAAGAACTTACAGGCATCATTGGATGTGTTCGGCCAGACGATGAGGCAGATAGGGAAATTGAAGCATCCAAATATAATGCCTCTCGTTGCTTACACTTCCACCAATGAGCAGAAACTCCTGATATACAGGTATCAGATCAATGGAAGCCTGCTAAATCTGTTACAGGGTAAGCTCTTATATTGAAAAGTAATTGATCTACTCACACATAGATAAACCATCGCACCTTCAATGCACTAAATCAACAAGATCTAGGAAAGCCATGTGTGGTCTGATCGAAGTGAAAAGAGGCCTTTGCTGTTTCCCTTTTAAAAAAAGCTGATTTCTCCTAATCCCTAGTTGTTTTCATTAACCAAAGGAAGGAAATTTAATAGTTCCCACTGTTATTCAGGATCATTATAAGGTTTCAAAGTCATGTCTAAAACAAGTTCAGCATGAGTTCATGCTTCAAACTTGAGAGAAGCAAAAATTTTCATGCTTCAAACTTGAGAGACGCATAAATTTTCTCATACGTATATTGTTGCTGATGAACTGCAGAGTACGTTGAAGGCAAGAGGGGTTTCCCATGGAAACTTCGTCTGTCCATTGCTAGTGGGATTGCAAGGGGTTTGGCCTTTATATATCAAGATTCTAATGATCATGAACCCATCCCTCATGGGAATCTTAAGCTTTCAAACATCCTTCTGGATGATAATCAAGCACCACTAATTAGTGAGTATGGGTTTTTAAAATTACTAGACTGCAGCAGATCTTACCTCTTCCCTTCGCATGGTTATACAGCACCCGAGAGGGGTTTATCAGAACAAGGAGATGTTTACAGCTTTGGAGTAATACTGCTCGAATTACTGACAGGAAAAGCAGTTGAAATAAGTGGAATAGACCTTCCTAAATGGGTGAGCTCCATGGTGAAGGAGGAATGGACTGGTGAAGTTTTTGACAAGGAGATTAGCCAAGCTCCACAGTTTGCATTTCCATTGCTGAATATTGCCCTCAAATCCGTATCTCATTCACCTGAAGATCGGCCACCCATTGCAGAAATCCTTGAGAAGATAGAGGAAATTGTGCATACAAATGATATGTCCGTTGCATCTGCAGGTTCAAGACCATCCAGCCCACGTGATTTCTCTTTACTTTATACGGTTATTCCTGAAACCTGGGATACTCCAGGTTCGAATTACTAACTTATTGGTGCAATCTCCTTGATGTAGTTTCGTTTCTTCTGTTCTTGAGAAACATTAGTTTTTTTTTTTTTTTGCTTTTCCTGTTCTAGAAGTAGATATTGTGTGCTATATCTTTTAGGAACAATCTGTTTGAACCCGAACCTTCTAAATATACACAGAAGCCAGTTAAAACTCCAGTTATGTTTTATCTATTACTTGAACGTGAATGATTGTCGGTAGCATGAAAAGAAACTATCTTGACAGTCGTGTAAATACACAAGAAGAGAATTTGCTTCGTCTAAAACAAGAACTGGTGGCAGCAGCTTGAGTGCTTGGTACCTCTCTATGTTTGCATGTTACGGCCAGTGAATTGATTCCAGATCTTCTGTACAATATTACTATGTCTTATTCTGTCTCATGAAATCTCAGCTATTTATTTTGCGAGACCTACGCAGAATCATGCAGGTCCTATATAAATAAATAACTGAAATTTATTGGACACAATAAAATACCATAATATTAAACAGAAGATCTTAGACTCAATTAACTGTGACGTTACACTGTAATGTTTTCAAATCCAATAATTACATATCGAGCACAGTAGTTTGACGTTCAATGAAAAGAAAGAAGCTCCATTCCTGTTAATGTATCGATCCTAGAGCTCAGTCTTATTAAGGAGTCATCGTGCATCTGGTCTCATGTATGTTAGGACGGTCTTCATAAGGAGACAAATTAACATACAAGTGTACCTTGTCTGAAAATGGACGGAAAACATAAATGATTACCATACCCTTATTTTATTTTCTTACAAGAAAGGAGGGAGACAACTTCAAAACTTGACATGGAAATTAAAGGCTAGTACCTAATGAATAATTGTTTCCAACAAAGATGATGTAAGTGAAGAGACTTCCTCTCCAGTCTGCTCATAGTTACTGGCAAACTTTCAATAATCTTGCTTTTCTGTTGGGCAATATAACCATGCACATGTGGCACCTTATAGATTGCAAATTTACAATACCATTTAATACTATGGACCTGAAGTTTATAATTGAATATACATACATACATATATATATATAGTAACACCATGATCATGTAACCTTTCTATGCAACCTTTTTCTTGAATTTGAACTACTCATTGTTGCATACTTCACGAAAGAGTTCATCCCTTAGCACATTCATAGAGCATCCTTCCTTTTCTTCTAATTGCTCTTGTTGTTCATTCCATGTTTCAAGTTCTCAAGCATATGAAAAACTAATGACTCCTCAAAATCTTGTTTTTGCAATCATCTAAAGCAAGCAAGAAGTCAAGCAGTGCCTTCGTCACTCTCAATCCAGACCAATCCAGATGTTGATGAGAAAAAGAAAAACACAGAATTTCTATGTTCATGTGCATAAACTTTGTAATGCAACTAAAGGCGGCCTATGAAACTTGAATGCCAATAAAAGAAAACTCTTAATTAAACAGTAAGTTTTACTCGGACATATTGACAGAACATATCACTATTATGAGTTAGCTTACAATGTTCTTAGTTGGACAACTATGATTGTGCAATTGGATTCTTTGTTTGACTCCTACTATAAGACAAGCACAAATGGACACTAACATTTTGCTATAAGAAAAGCCCAAGTTGTCAGCATCTGAAAGAAATGAACTATCACTTTCGTGGTTAATCATCAATAATAGGACAAGAATTATAAGCATTCGTATCAAAATTCTCAAAACTTAATGAAGATTTTACCCTGTTGAAGTGATATTTGCTAAATTCAATCACCATTAGAACTAAAAAGCATATTAAGTTTGTTTCCCTTGTCACATTGATCCTACTTTCACAACATCACAATTGGCAGAAAATGGATGAAAGAGTTTATCTTGAATAGTATGAACAAATCCATTAGGTTAAGTGAAAAGGGATAGAGATGGTTTGAGTAGGGCTAATAACTTCCTGAATGCTTCTGCTCAGAGATATAACATGAGCTCATTTGGAGGTTTTGGAATGAGAATAGATGGTAGGTTTGGCATCTGTTTAGTTGAGCTTATATTAGTAGAGTTTTTATCAGTAGAACTTTTTTCTGTACCATAAGATATTAAATTGTAAAAATAATTTAATAAAATATTTTTCTAATACCATAAGTTATTTTCAAGTAATTTAGGATAATAAAAAATAAGTAAAATCATATTATAAATGACTGGCTTTATTTGTTCTTAAAAAGAGGACATTAATTCCGGATTCACAAGTCCCCTAATTAAAGAAAGGTTCTGTTGTTCAAAACTGAGCTGCCTTTTGGCTACAGCTTTATAGGATTCTTTATTCTTCCAATAGGAAAAGGAGACAGTCATCATTTTCTAAAAGCACTTGAGGTCAAAAAAGCAAGGCCTCCCCGTTTTCATCTAAACCCCATTCTCATGTTCTTGCCATTTAGACACCAGGAATTGAATAAGTTAAATGATTCTATCAGTTACTCATTGCATAAGGCATAACAAAACAATAGTAGCTACTAGTTCTCTCCATATGAAAAGGACCAAAGTATGTTATGGTTTTAACACACTCAAACTTCCCCACTTCCTGATGGAGAATCTAAGTTGAGAACAGGAGTGAAGTTATTCGTTACCTTAGCAACAAGCTGGCTTAGCAGGAATACCTTATTCAAGAAGTTCGAGATTATGGCATGGAAGAGAATGTGAGGTATAGAAATCAAAAAGTCTTATCTTGCGTCACAAAAGCATATATCACTGTCAATATCAGACAGAAAACGCGTTACTCAGCACATATCCCACCGAAAAGCAACATCGGCAAGCATCACTATAAAGTCTTTTACTTTATGCTACATCAAAGAATATAGTTGAAAGGTATCATGTACAAAACTAGCAATATTTTGATTATGCAGCAGACAGTTTAGAGATTATGGCAAAGAAATTTGGTCCGTCCTTGTGAACAGCTTTTGAAGATATCAGTCATGGGATCAAACCAGAAACTCAAGGACCTTCAATGGCTTCTTGAAGTGACCAAATCCCAAAGCCTGAATCTTCAAAACATCTCTTTCTGTCTTTCTCAGCCAATTTCTGGATGTTACCAAGAAACAGAGAACTCATTGAATGTGAACATTTCAAAGGACAGCAGTTCCCTTTTCTCCAACATCCTCTCGGACCTTGGAACAGCTAAGAGCATTCAGTCAACTTTAACGAACTTGGAGTTTCACAGAGTAGAATGGGGATTGGAGCAAATGGTATATCTCGGAATACTGGTTCAGCATGGATCAAACGTCAAGCAACTCATGTTTCGAAGGAACAAATTCCCCATGGAATGTTTATCAGAGCTTTGTGAGGTCTTCAAGAGTAATGGAGTGATCAAAGAAGTGATAATTTCTGAATCTGGTATAGGGTCTACTGGAGCAGGGCTTATAGCTGATGCTCTGAAGATAAATGAAAGCTTGGAAGAGTTGCAGATATGGGAAGACTCAATTGGTTCCAAAGGTGCTGAGGAGCTGTCAAAGATGATCGAAGTCAATTGCACACTGAAGCTTCTTACAATTTTTGACTCACACTCTTTGGCTGCAGCTCCACTTATATCAGCTGTTTTAGCAAGGAATAGAGCTATGGAGGTTCACGTTTGGAGTGGAGAAAACGGTGAGAAGAGCACAAAGGTGGTCGAGTTTGTTCCTGACAACAGTACACTTCGAATTTACAGGCTAGACGTTTCCGGGGCTTGCAGGGTTGCTTGCGCTCTTGGATTGAACACAACAGTGAAGTCACTGGACATGAGTGGAGTCCACCTCAAATCACGGTGGGCTAAGGAGTTCCGATGGGTTTTGGAACAGAACCAGAGCCTCAAAGAGGTAAGGTTGTCAAAAACTTGTCTCAAGGACAAGGGAGTTGTGTATGTTGCTGCAGGACTCTTCAGGAACAAGAAATTGGAAAGCTTGTATCTTGATGGAAACTGGTTCAATGGAGTAGGTATTGAGCATTTGTTGTGCCCTTTGAGCAGGTTCTCTGCACTTCAAAGCCAAGCAAACATTACTCTCAAATCTTTGGCATTCGGAGGAAGGAGAACCAAAGTTGGAAGGGATGGGCTTGCGGCCATCGTACAGATGCTAACAACCAATGAGAGTGTGACCAAGTTGGGAATATATGATGATGAGAGCTTAAGACCGAATGATTTTGTCAAGATTCTCAGGAGCTTAGAGAGAAATGCAAGTTTGAGATACTTGTCTTTGCAAGGTTGTAGAGGGGTTCAAGGAGAGTTAGTAGTTAAGTCAATTATGGAAACATTACAGGTAAATCCTTGGCTTGAAGAAATTGATCTGGCAAGAACACCACTCCAGAATTCGGGGAACGCTGATGCAATTTACCAAAGGTTGGGACAGAATGGAAAGACTGAACCTGAAACAGATACAGGTTTGCTCAAAGACATGCCACTTACAGAGCCAAAGAGCTGTAGAGTCTTCTTTTGTGGACAAGAAGCTGCAGGTAAGAATGTGAAGCTCCCTATTAAGAAATGAAACTGATTATGCAACTTCTCTATATCTATTATCTTGGAATTGAAAACCACAACTAAATACTAAGCATACTTGCAGGCAAGACCACTCTTTGTAATTCAATATTGCAGAACTTCTCCTCCTCAAGACTCCCCTACCTAGAACAGGTGAGAAGTCTAGTAAACCCAGTTGAACAAGCTGTTAGAGTGAGTGGAATGAAGATAAAGTCTTTTAAAGATGAAGAAACAAAGATATCTATCTGGAATCTTGGTGGCCAGCATGAATTCTATTCCCTTCATGATCTCATGTTTCCAGGTCATGGGAGTGCCTCATTCTTTTTGATCATATCGAGTTTGTTTCGAAGACCCAATAACCGAGAACCAAAGACACCAGCAGAAATAGAAGAAGACCTGCAATATTGGTTAAGGTTCATAGTCTCCAACTCAAGAAGAGCTGTCCAACAATGTATGCTACCAAATGCAACAATTGTCCTGACGCATTGCGATAAAGTCAATCAATCATCAGACAACTTTCAGCTGACTGTGAAATGTATACAGCAATTAAGGGACAAATTTCAAGGGTTTGTTGACTTCTATCCAACTGTATTCACTGTCGATGCTAGATCCTCTGCATCAGTCAGTAAACTCACTCATCATATTCGAAAAACAACCAAGACTATCCTCCAAAGGGTACCCCGAATTTATCAGCTTTGCAATGATCTAATAGAGATTTTATCAGAATGGAGAACAGAAAACAATAACAAACCAGCAATGAAATTGAAGGAATTTGATGAACTTTGTCAAGTAAAGGTGCCTCCACTACGAATTAGATCAAGACATGGTGATAAACAGAAGGTGGAAATGAGGAGAAGAGCAGTTGCCAGTTGCCTTCATCACATAGGTGAGGTGATTTATTTTGATGAATTAGGCTTCTTAATCTTAGATTGTGAATGGTTCTGTACTGAAGTTCTTGGCCAACTAGTAAAGTTAGATGTTAGAAAGCAAAGCTCCATGGAAAATGGATTTGTTAGTAGGAAGGAACTGGAGAAGATTCTGAGAGGGAGTTTGCAAAGCCAGATTCCAGGAATGGGTTCAAAGGTATTTGAGAACCTAGAGGCTAGTGATCTTGTGAGAATGATGCTGAAACTAGAACTATGCTACGAAAAAGATCCATCTAATCCAGATTCACTGGTATTGATCCCTTCAATCCTTGAGGAAGGTAGAGGGAAGCCACAGAGGTGGCAGTTAAGCGCACCTGACTCTATTTATGCAGGCCGGCATCTTGAGTGTGATGATTCAAGCCACATGTTTCTTACTCCAGGCTTCTTTCCCCGTTTACAGGTAACACATATATCTCTTCTCCCCTTTCTACTCTTATTTGGTTGCCTTCCAATATTTCCCGTGAAAAATGAACTCAAAACATTCATGAAAACTTAATATTCTGTTACTAAGAATACATACTATCAAGATGAGCTTCAACCTTTGCTTAGAGTTCAAACGTGTCCATATTCTTTTTATGAACTAAACACAATATGATAAGTTTCTGCATAAGATAGAGAACTGCATTGATAGAGAACTAAGAATTCCTGCAATGTCCAAGATTTAACGAGCCCATCTACTTTGCAATGGAGAATCGGTGTTTTGCAAATACCTGAAATAATATGTTACGATGTACAGTGACACAAGAACTTAGAAATGCAGATTTAAGTTTCAAAACCTTTCATCCACACCTAACTAGTTTAGTACACTTAATTTTAGAACATAATATTGTTACTCCCTTCTCGACCACCAAGTCTACAATCTTCTTATACAGATAATCTACTCTAGATAATCTTGGGCTCGAATCTGTTGCTTGGGGATATAACTGTGATGATTCTTATTTGTTTATGGCTATTTTTAACGTTAAGCTGCTAAAGTTCTCTTTCTTCTCATGCCTTTCCTACTCGGCCCAGGTTCATCTACACAACAGAATCATGGCATTAAGAAGCCAACATGGAGCAACTTACAGTCTTGAGAAGTACCTCATCATGATACATATCAACGGCATTTATATAAGGGTGGAACTCGGAGGACAACTAGGACACCATATTGATATTCTTGCTTGCTCCACTAAAAACTTGACAGAAACACTTAGATTCATTCAGCAGCTCATTATTCCAGCAATCCAAAGCCTCTGTCATGGTGTCACCTTGACTGAAAGCATCATTAGGCCTGCATGTGTGCAAAATTTGACACCCCCCAGGCACAGGAGAACACAGCATGTGTGTCTGCAGCAATTGAAACATGCACTCCTATCAGTTCCTGCAGACAGCATGTATGATTACCAGCACACTTGGGATTCTGTTTCAGACTCTGGCAGACAGATTATAAGAGCTGGATTTGATTTAGCCCGAGACCTCCTATCAGATGATGACTTCCGTGAAGTATTACATCGAAGATACCATGACCTGTATAACCTTGCTGTAGAGTTGGATGTCCCACCAGAAAATCAAGATGGTACAGATCCCGCAGGCAATGAACTTAACACCGTCGATCCAAGTTTTGCTGGAATAGCAAAGGGTGTGGAACAGGTACTACAGAGACTCAAAATAATTGAGCAAGAGATAAGAGATTTGAAACAGGAGATCCAAGGTCTGAGATACTATGAGCACAGACTACTTATTGAGCTCCACCGCAAAGTGAACTACCTGGTGAACTACAATATCCAACTCGAAGAAAGGAAAGTGCCCAATATGTTCTTTTTTGTCAGGACAGAAAATTACTCGAGAAGATTAGTCACCAACCTCGTTTCTGGCATGAATGCACTAAGACTGCACATGTTATGCGAATTCAGGCGAGAAATGCACGTTGTTGAAGATCAAATGGGTTGTGAAATGATGCAGGTAGATAACAGGGCAGTGCAATATTTGGCTCCATACATGAAGAAATTCATGAAGTTGGTAACATTTGCTCTCAAGATAGGAGCACATCTTGCTGCTGGAATGGGAGAAATGATACCAGATTTAAGTAGAGAAGTTGCTCATTTAACAAACAGTTCCTTAATGTACGGGGCGGCAAGTGCAGTTGCTGCTGGAGCCATGGGGGGTGCAGTTGCTGCTGGAGCCATGGGACGCATAGAAGGAAGCAGGAGCAGAACCAGAGCAGCACAAAGGGACGTCCAGCAGGATCATAGAGCAGCACAACAGTGGGTGGTTGATTTCTTAAGAGAGCGCAGATGTTCCACTGGAAAGGACATTGCTGAAAAGTTTGGATTGTGGAGAGTGAGATACATAGATGATGGACAAATAGCATGGATCTGCAGGAGGCACATGATCACTAGAGCAAATGAAATTCTGGAAGTGCCCATTTGACATTTTTGTATGAAACCATTAAGTTAATGAGCATCAGTTAATATACGTTTTCCTGTATTGGGCTGGAGAGGACTGTCATCTCTTTATATGTGTTCTGATAAGTTAATGTCTTATGAAGCAACGGCATGTTTGTAGTAATCTGAGAAAAGGTAGCACTCCCATTCGTGCTCAAACCAGAAGTGCTTAGGTATCGTTCCAGGTAGTTTAATTGGACGAAATAGATTGACGTGGATATTCTGTATATCAAGATCCTGGACATAATAATTGCAAATGGCAAAGGCTAAATCACTGCAAGTTTTTGCTTTTAACTTTTTGTTTCAAATCAACATGGAAGCAAGGACCCATCATATAGCCGATATCACAACATTCATTATTAGTCTACAATCAGATGAAATTTAATACCATAATTATTGAAAGTTGCGAAAAGTATGAACAAAATTAGCAAGACATTTTCACATATACTAAATAAAAGTTGTTATAGAAGAAAGCTGATAACCACATACAGAGTCAAGATTTCCCGTTATCTAAAGCATTCTCAGCAAATAAAAGGATAACACCACACTACATGACATATTATTAGAGTTCACTATTAGTTGAGTCTCAGCTGCTACATAGTCTACAGTCACCTTAGCGTTTTCCTCATCCCAATAGCACTAAAAGCTCAGAAGAAAGCTCTACTACCATAAAACACCCGGGAACCAGGGTTCTTAGTTGCATCCATCTTCTGATCAGAGCTGGAACTTCCGGAACTCGCTGGTCCGCTATCAGTGTCCAAAGGAAGCTTCATCTTGGCCAGTGACTCTGTGAATTGTTGCATGCTCTTCATGTACATGTCTACTATGTCCTGCTGAACCACATTCTGTTCTTGTTCAATGCTCACAGTTATAACAGGCTTTGCAACTTTCTCGCTCGATGCTCCACCAGATGGATCACACTCACCGTCTCCAACATCCACACCCTTTTTCTCCTTTTGGGCCGACTCGTGATCCAGGACTGGTGTTTCCAAAGCTACATGAGCATCGGAGCTTTCAGAGCTTGCAGCAACAGAAGGAGAAGAAACAGCATTCGTGGACACACTGCTTGGAGGAGAATCAAGCTTAGGAACTTGGACAGAATTGACAGTAATAGCAGAGAAGCTCTCCACAACTCGAACACCTTCTGAATCAAGTTGATGCTCAGTATCAGTCGAGACCAAGCTTCCAGAATGTTCAGCTTCCATACTGCTACATGGTATCCCAAAATACTCTGAAATCATCATCTGATTTTCATTCACAATATTAGGATCAGGGAACTCAATCTTATCAAACTCCGTAGGCACCGACTCAGGTTCCTGTGTGGTTCCATCTGATGGTAATGCAGCAGTAATTGCAGGGATCGCCATTACTTCTGGTGAAGCACCGCTGTACAAAAGCGATAACTGAACAAACCCTGCCGGAGAGTGGAACAAATCAGTTGATGAAAGAGAAAACTCTTTCTCCAACTTCCCATTCTTAACAAGTATTTCCGACAAAGGCACCAAAGAGAATCCCAATAACTGATCCTCAAGATAGTTTCTTTCCCTGCTCATCATGAATATCTCACATTTAAGTGAACAATCCACAGTCTTAACATTGAGCAGGAGCTTCTCATTGAAGACTGGATTTCCCCCACCAGCATTGATTATTTTAGTGGAGACACTCTTTTCAGGGTCACTAGTCAGGCAAATCTTAGCATAAACGTCTTGCTTGTGGTAAATGCATATGTTATAGATGTCCCTGGCCTGGTGTATGTAAACCTCAAGAACACCAATGAATTCCTCCAGATTGTCAGCCATAGCTTCCTTGCCGGTAACCTCAAAACCCCTGGACAATCTATCAGCAAACTGAACTGACTGATCAGTTTTCTGCTTAACGGGATCAGTAACAACAGAGGTCTTAAATGGTGATACAACAGATTGAGGAGAATCCATTACAAGGTGGAGAAAATGAACCTGGCAAGACACAAAACAAAATGTACTTTAAGAATCCAAGTTACCTCAACAAGAAAACTACAAGGAAAGTAGAAAAAAATACTATTTCACTATTCAACCTCAATGTCTCAAAATCCATAAATGCAGCCAAACGAAGAATAATTCAAGATTTAAAGAATCCTAGACTGGCATCAATTATCAAACCTCAAAAGATGAACTTGTACCAGTTCCTTTCTAGCAAAACCTTAAAACCCGAGTACCTAAATCATAATCTGAGACTGAAAATCAAACCCCATGAAATGCAACACGCACTAAAAAGTAAATTGAAAACCATGCGATTATATAATTCAAGAAGCCAAAAACTGAAATCTGAAGCCTGCCTCGAGCTTGAGCTTAAGTCCAGAAAAAACTTCTGAAACGCTAGAAGTTGCAGCCACTCTCACTTTCGAGAGCAAATCCAACCTTAATTAACAAAAAGAAAAAGGAAGCAGATAAAAAACAACTTAGTTTAAAAGACAAAACAACTCTCGGAACCGACAAACCAGAAACTCCAAAAGAAGAAAACTTGAATACGAACCGCTACAAATCCCTGGACCTCCTGAAAACGTGAATCACAGCTCTTAGACCCACAAGCGAAAAATCACCCAAGGAGACTATACACCATCTCTCCAAATCCTAACCTCAAAAACTTAAAAGCAGTAAGAATAATCTCGTGAATAATTTGATGCCTGACCAGATTCCAATAAAGCTATCAATTTTTCAACTCAAAAACCGCAATCCAAGGGAGTGAAACAGGGAGGGCAAAAAGGCACAGTCACTTGGATCACTATACCAAAAAGGAAAATCTGAAATAACTCCTTTAAGACCATCAATTACAACACAAACTTTTCAGAGCAAATATACTACAAAAATCACTAGAAGCCAAGATGGCACAGTGGCCTAGGTTGGCAACCCGAAACTCAGAAAACACTAATCCACTGAAATTCTCCTCGAAATCCTTCAAAATGGTCAAGAAAGCAGAAAAAGACCTTGCTGAAACGGAACCAAAAAACAAGGAAACTTGACGAACGAAAAAACAAAAGATGTCTATTTTTAAAACAGACCTTTGGCTGCGAACTCAAACAGACAAGCTTATAATCAGGGGCTCTAATCCAAGATCTGGCACAGACCCAGTTCGTGAATCGAGGTGACCATGTAAATTTTGTTCTTTTGTCAAACACAAAAGCAAATAAGTGCAAGCGAGCGAGCTAGAGGACTCCTAGACAGCAACTGAAAAGTTAAGGAACAAAATCTAACATATACTTGAGGGCAATAAACCTAAACCCAAACCCAACCCAACACTAAAAATAAACTCTTTTCTGATACAGAAAACTCAGTTAGAGCGAGCGTGCCTTGAGACTTGTCAGACGATCCCCGTGGCCCCGTGTTACAGGTATAGAATTTAAGACTCTAACAAGGGTACTGTTGTTCAAATGTCACAAGAAAGGGATTTGATATAGAAAAATACTGAGCGAGACATACAAAGACGCCGTCCCACGCGTTGGCAACAAGAGACCAATGAGAAGAGATATGGGTGCGGTTTCTGTGGAAGTGGGGGCACGTGAAACAAGGTTAAGACAAGAGCGTTTGTAGGATTTCTCGCAAATACTTATTTACTGAAGTTGCGGTTGTTGCTGCTTTTTCAGTTACTCAGTCTAAGTAAGGTACTAGTGTTTTTGCTACGTAATCATTAACTCACTGATGATCTGATCTCTTGTCAAGTTGATACCATTTATGCAATTCGAATTTCACATTTAGTAGCAGCTCATCTGTCTGATGAAAAAGCAAGAAAAGGATAAAAGTTCGCTCTTTTATCACTGGTTCAGTCTGATTTTGTTAGGGCTAGATGTTGCTGTCTGGATCCATAGTTCTAACAGATCTAGCTTGTTGGGTGCCTGTAAAATAAATAAGGCACATCAGGGATTGATTACCGGCAGATCCCTCCGACGCTCAAGTTAATCTTTTTGAGTTAAACGGACACACATGTCCGTTTAACGGACATAGGCGGGAGTTCGTTTTTATCTCAAATAATTAGGGTTTCTGGAGGGGGAACTATATAAGGCTCATGATTAGACCTAATCAGGAGGGGCTGGACGCAGTGATCAAGATCAAGAACTTCTGGAAACACAGACTAAGAGGAAGATAGAGAACTTTCGAGATCCAACCAAGAGATTGGGCGGCAATCATTCTGTTCTATTATTTTTCATCTCTACTCTTCTTAGGATGTTGAATTCTTTT
>JANZLH020000427.1:6612371-6622954 GCA_026770325.2 Erythroxylum fimbriatum
ATTTCCAAGAAAAAGGTTCGGGGTCCAACATGAAGATCCAAGGACAAAAAGATAAGTAGTATGATATAACATTGATCTCTTACTTTTTTTCCTATAGTTTTTTTAAGAAATTGACATAAAGGTACCAGAAATATCTTAATTTAAATCGCCACTTTTTTGGAACTTTGTTCTTTTATTTTTTATTTACATTTTTTGGGAAGAAATGAATATAAATGTGTAAATGAAAAAAGAAATAAATGAAAGAAATAGAAAAAAAATAAAGACTGAAGCTGAACGGAAGATAATAAAAGAATAGGAAAAAAAATGAAAGATCATATCATTAAGAAATGATTAGGCTACTAAAAAAACTGAAAAGTTAAGCGCATTTATTCCGCCTCATTTAGTGATTCACCGGTTGTTAAGATAGATAGACATATTTGATTTTCTTTTTGATTCTTTAGGTCTCATTTGTTACATAATATACACATTTGGTAAAAGATTCATAGAAAATGTAAACTATATTTTTACAACAGAAAATTAAACATTTATAAAACATTAAGGTTTAGAAAAATTGAGTTTAAATTAAATTATAATAAAAATATTAAAATTTAATTTTTAACACCAGCCAAAAGAATGCAGGGTCAATACTTGATATGCTTAGTCTCCCTTTTTGTAATTTTTAATTTCCATTTTTTTCGGGAATCATTTTAATCTCATAACTTATGTAAATGTAAGCTAGTTAATTGCATAATCCAAGACAATATTTCCTTAAGTGATTCCATTTCAAGAGGGATTTTATCGAAATATATTAATATTCAAATACAAAAGAAAATAATTAATATTGACAGAAACGGCGACGTGTTAAGATGAAAAAGTAGTACCGCGAGGTTATCTATTGACGCTTTGAGAGGTTTTGATAGAACCCAGAACTGAAAATTTGTTAAAGAGCAAGAGAGACAGATTGAGATACTCCATGGGAACTGCTGATTCTGGAAAGCCCAATTCCGACTCCGATATCGAAGATACCAACCCTGGCCCTATTTCCATACCCAATTCTGATTCTTCCAATGCGTTGGTTTCTACTCAGTCCAACCACCCCGCCGTATGCCTCCTGCGCTTCGCCGGCGACTCCGCCAGCGGCGCCGTCATGGGCTCAATCTTCGGCTTCGGTCCTCTCTCTCTCTCTTTCACGCATACACAAACACACTCACACGCCTGTACACGTGCAATTTTTCCCTGTTAGTTTTTGGGGTTGTTGTGGGCTCTTCAAAATAGATGTTTTTGCTGAGAAGGGATGGTCGGATTGCTTAGAAATTGTGTTTGCGAGCTTGCTTTCATTTCTCTTGGTTTGGGTTTCTTCTAACTGCTAGAAAGTTAAGACTCTTGAGTTTGTAGGTCAGTTCCAGGATTTTTTGGGATTGGAAGTTGGATTTCCTTCATGATGGGTTGCTCATGCAGGTTTAAATGGGTTCATTTTAAATATTTTATGCAATTCTTTTTGACGTCTAATGCCTGCTAAAGGAATTGCCTTTTGTCTCTTACTGTTCGGCTTCCTTATTATGTTAAGAAGTTTGGTGATTGGGGTATTGGATAATGAGTAAGTGTAGAGAACACAAACGATTAACAATATGATGAGAAACTGAAATTGAATGACTAATCCTAGCTTATTTAGCATATTGAGAGTTGTTTGAACAGTTCCAGTGAGTAGTTTATCAATGATAAGACAGAATCATTATGCTTACTTTGCCATTGTGTTCAGGAAGCCAGATTCAGTATACATAGGCATATTATTATTCACATCTATTGCAAGCCATTCATTCACATAATGCTGCGCTATTTCACTTTACGTTTGTGCAAAAGCTTGGAGATATAGTTGCAATGGAGGCCCATTCAATGATTGTTTTAGGAGAGGGGTTTACAAGTTACAAAGCCAATTATGCAGTTGATTGACATTTTTCCATTAAATCCTACATTGATGGATTTCAGGTTCGGGCTTAATAAAAAAGCGTGCCTTTAAAGGATCCCTTGCCGATGCAGGTTCATACGCCAAGGTATGACATTTTGCAAAATTCCTGAATCTCATGCATCAAAGGTCGTGAGAACATTTCATTTTTATTGCCATAGTCCCTTTGTTGCCATAATTTGTCAATAGAGTTTGCATTTAAAATTAACATCATTACTTTGAACTACTTTTACATAACACGATAACATACATTTCCTATCCAAGTGATATGGTTGACAAGCCACAGTTCTTTTGTACTTTTGCCAAATGCAGTTCTACAGCATTTTTGACTTTTTGTGCTATTGAACCTACAAAAAATGCATATCTTATTGTCATACTATTAAGATTACCGACTTATTAAAGTTGCTGCGTTCCAGACATTTGCAGTTTTGTCTGGGGTGCACAGTTTGGTTGTCTGCTTTTTGAAGAGACTTCGAGGGAAGGATGATGGTGTGTATGCTAACTATAGAAATCCATATTAGATGTTAGTTTATGCCTTGATTTTACTTTTTTTTGCACAGTCATTAATGCTGGAATAGCTGGATGCTGCACTGGTCTTGCTCTAAGTTTTCCAGGTACATAATCTTTTCAGCTGATATTGTAATGACAAGATGATTTTGAGTTTTCCATTTTACCAAGAAAAAGAGGGTGGAAGATGTGCTAAGGCTGTCTTTTGGCCCTTTTTTTTTGTGTGCGATTGCTTAGCTAACTTATTATCAATTCTCTCAGGTTGGACAAATAGTATTGATGAAGTTTAATTTATGATTAATTTCACCAGACCTTGTAGTAATAACGGTCTGGTTGTACTTTATGTGTTGTTTTCTTTGTGCAGGTGCACCTCAGGCACTTCTTCAAAGCTGCCTCACATTTGGGGCATTCTCATTCATCATTGAAGGTCTTAACAAGCAGCAGCCAGCAATGGCTTATTCTTTGTCGGCAAGAATCAAGCAAGATCACCATAAGTTACCTTCTCCATCAGCTCTCCCTCTTTCAATTCCCCTTCCGGATGAACTAAAAGGAGCCTTCTCCTTTTTCTGCAACTCCTTAAAGAAACCCAAGAGCAGCCATTTTTTCCCTTCTCACTGAAGGCTTAGAAGGGTGTTATTTCTTGTTCATTTACTTGGTAGATTGTAATGGTGAAAAAGTACCTTTTAAGTCGTCTAGATTCCAGAGCTTCTCAAAGCTTGAATAACAAAGGCCTTGACAAGCATTGCAAGTTTTATGTTCCTCGTCTTCCTGTCATGTATCCCTACTCGACAAGAACCCAATGACTGAGGTTAATATGAAAGGTCATATTGTTTGTTTCTACGCATGTTCTTGTTTCAGTTAACCTGCCTAACATTGGAGTTGGAATCACAAGTTGATGAAAGATAATACTGCCTGCGGATTTTTCCTTTCCTTGCCAAATAATTAAGGACAAACCAATTTTAGGGATGGAGGCTAATTTCAAAGATTTGCAACTTCCGTAAAGCTGCTAGCAATTGAGGCGTTGTACCTCGGCTAATTGGTTGTTCTATAAAGATAAAACCATGATTATGTACAGCAATCTGACAATTGTGAAATTTAGACAGGGTTGATGCAAAACGACTATTATTAGATGGTGATTTCTGCCAATCTTGATTGTATAATAGCTTTCATCATTTTTACACCACTCTACTGATTGGGTGCTACCGTTTGCTGGGTTGTATCAAATGTTTGCCCCAAAACATTCTAATAGCCCCAGCAATTACTTTCATTAAGTAGTAGAACGTTAATCTTTTTCATGTTCTTGGTTTAGATGCGTTATTCTCAGAACTCAAAAAGAGAGTAGTAAATGAAAAACACAAAACAGGAGCAGACTCTTTGCATGGTATCTAGATCATCCTCTTCTTGCTTTCTGAAGCGGAAGTCTATCATTAACACCGGCAGTCCTAGTTTGTTCTTGATAATATTCCCTCTCTTCCTAGAAGACATTTTTCACCGTGAAAGGCATATTTTCTTATACAAGGTCGTCAAACTTTATCACTGTATTACCATATTATTTGAAGGAATTTAGCTTTATCAAATCCTATATCATATATTTGGTATTCCTTTCTTTCTTGTATTTGGATCACTGTAAATTTCGAATTATATATCCATGTTCCCAAGTAAACAAAGGTAAAATAAATGCAAGTTAGATACCATGGCTATAATTCTCCTATTCGTTCTGTTAAGCTTCCAGTATGACTCAAATCATATCCAGGAAAACTGTCTGTCTGAAACACCAATACATGAAAATATTAAATTACAAGAAACAAAGTTTTTATTCTTATTCTTTTTTAGCAAAAGGGGTAGATTTCACATTAGTCTCAACAAATTCAGAACTTACCTATTGAACACTTCTCAGCTCACTTTTCCCTTCACTTCCAAAGCTAAGAGGGAGATCATAGAAATCTGCCAAGTAGGCTAAAGCTTCCGAGTTACTGTCACATATCTTCCACAAGGATCCAACTTCCCCTCTAGAGACAGTACCCCAATCCTCACAATTATCAAGGAAATCAAAGAGCTTCTGGTAGAAACCGTCATAGTTCATCACAATGAATGGAACTGGAAGCTTAGACCCTATCCTATCTAGCTGAATCAGTGCTAATATCTCAAACATTTCATCTAGAGTTCCTATTCCACCAGGGAGAGCTACTACAGCAGTTGTATCTGAAGAACTATTCCGAACGACAGCATCCACCAAAGCATGCTTTCTTGCTGAGAAGAACCTACATTTGTGTTTGTTTGACTGCTTCATCCTTCAACCTCAACAACCATTTCAATGAAGCATCTAAAAGTGGCAGCAGTTACCTGCATGTCAGGTACGTTTCTAATGGTAGGTAGGGATGGAAATTTGAGGCTGTCCATTCACCAGCTTCTTTGCCTATCTTAAATCCTCCAACTGGTTTTCCTGCTTCCAATGCACCTTTAGTAGCAGCATCCATTAGGCCTGGACCAGCACCTGTCCATGAGGCACAGTTCAAAAGCTTTGCAATCTGATTGAGAGAGAGTAAAAGTCACTATAACCCATTAAGGATGGATATGCTAAAACCAGTATTAAGAATCCATCAGAGTCACTTGCCTCTCCACCCAACTCCAATGTCTGTAGGTAATGTGGATGGCCAGGTCCCATTCTCGATGAACCCAAATAGACAACTCCCCTTCCAAGTCTGTGTATGAGTTCATAGCAACGACTTATCTCTTTTTTAATCTTCAAAACAAAATGAAATTATTAAATGAACTTCCAGATCATTAATCATAGTTATTCAAATAAATTCCTGTGCTTGAACCAAATAACTATCAGTAAAGTACACAATGTTAAGCATTGAAAAATGATCTAATTGAATCTCCCTTGATCAAGCCTTCAAGATCTACTCCACTAGTCCACAATTCTATCACCAAATCAATCGCAGCAGTAATATTGTGATTGCTAAGGACCACAATCAGAATGAATCAGAACACAATCCAGGCAGCATCTTATCTATGAATAATTAAGAGAAATATCCGATAACTACATGACTGAAGGGAATATAGAGCCTCAAAAATGGATTAATAAGAAGAGAAAAATATTTGGAAAACTGCAAACAATCATAAAATTTCAGAAATAAAAGCCTGCGTTTTTTCATATCGCACACAATTTCAAGTAGGCAAAAAACAAGAAAGAACGGACATTATGACTGAGTACACTACTATAGTTTCATCAGAAACCACTTGTACAAGACCTTCTCACTATGTACATCCCAACCCGTCTGAAATGTTTTAGATAAGTTGAGTGTTGAGCATATCAAGATGTTTTATTCACATCTAGCACTGTCAAGACTAACATTTCTCTTACAACCATCCCCTTTTTGTGCTCCAGACAAACTTACTTTCCTAATGTGATATCAAACCTCCATGTAGATAATACAGTTCCCAGTATCATATATTCCAGTCAGAAATTCCTTTTCCTTGCAATATTGTAGCTTGATATTATTTTTTCATTCCATTTCTAAACCGTGTCTCAAGTTATGTTGGCTATCACTCGAATTAATCCACAACCCCTACACATCGCAGCCCCACTCACTAGCTTGAGAGTAGATATGTAGGGTAACTTTATGGAAGATAAACAACAAGCAGGTTGTTACCTCGTTTGGACTTGTTCTCTCCTCAAACTCAACCGTTTCGGAGCTGCACATCGAAATCTTCACAGGACAAACCGTTGCCTTTGCACAGTTGATACGAAAACCAAATCTCCCTTTCCCACCAAAAGATTGAAACATTATAGTCTTCTTCCCAGAATTACTCGCCAAAACATGAGCGCCGGAAGAGCCCAATATTGAAAATCCCATCTTTTACGTCGGAATGAAACAAATATTAGGATTTTGTGCTCTAAATGATTGACAAAAGGGAGATGACATGCGTACTCAACTCGTAAGCTGATAACTGTGATGAATATGAACCGAAAAGAAAAGGAATCACATTAGCAGGTTGAAATTCGATTTGATGGAAGCTATGGGGATATAAGCATCTGGTATTCCCACTTGTTTTTGCGCCGTTGTTGAACAAGGTGAAAAGTGATGCCTTGTTGATTAACAAGACACCAAAGGGTATCAGGAGAATTTCGGGGCAACTGAACTGTATTCTTCTTTATAAATAAATTACTTAACGAACAGGTTATTGACAGGCTCACATGTCCGCCTTATCCACGCCAACACCCCCGAACCCTACTTCTTGTAGGTCCCGCAAAATCAGAACCTAAATTATCATCAAACATGATCAGGTATAAATAGCCGGATTTATGTTTCGCTTCAAAATATAAGATAGTAATTTCAGAAACTAGGACATCTTAATATAACCTCAAACCCCTGAACGTGGCCGTGGAGATAAAAGGATTCCTGAGGCTTGAAAACCTTGTACCCCTTCCTCTTCGAAAATGGGTATGTCTTGGATTTGTTGAAGTCTTCAAAATATTTCGTCTTTACCAGTTTTCTCTTTGGTGGTTTCCGGTTTTTTGTCTTGCTAGTGTCAAGCTCTTTATATGGGTTGGCAGGTATCTCTCGTGAGTCGACGCACAAAAGGCGTGCCACTGGTGGCAAGCAGAAATCTTGGAGGAAGAAGCGAAAGTAAGTATGATACAAGTTGAAAATTTTGACCACCTTGTTTTCTCTGTGAGCTTATCAATTAAGTGAAACGAGCCTAAAATTGGTATTTTTAGATCATTTATGGCCGTATCTGAAAATTGATGTGGGCAAATAGTTTTCATGGGTCTTGAGTTTTGATATTCGCCTCTTTGTTCTTGGAACGAAAGTAGCGATTTCCTTTGGGCTTGTTTGTCTTAGATTTAATGTGAAGCTTCACTTCATGGGTTGCTTCCTTGTAAGAAAATGCCATGAAGTATATGGCCATTGGATTTTTCAGACAAATGGTTTGCGAGCATCATGCAGTTCAGTCGAATTTGCAATTTCACATTGTTAGTTTCATATTGGATTTTTTTTTCCCCTAATGCTCTGAAACTGTAGTTCTTGGAATGGCTTCGAGTGCAAGGCTCGATATTGAATACTTTGAAGCGTCACTCATCAACAGATGTCTATTTTAGTTCTTGGAATGGCTTCAAGTGCAAAGTTTGGTATTGAGTACTTGTAGTGTTACTCATCAACGGGTTATTTACTTTGATTTTCGCTAAAGGTATGAGCTCGGAAGGCAGCCTGCAAACACAAAACTGTCTAGCAACAAAACAGTGAGAAGGGTTAGGGTTCTGAGGAGGCAATGTGAAGTGACGTGCTCTGAGACTTGATAGTGGGAAGTACTCATGGGGTAGTGAGGCTGTGACTAGGAAGGCCAGGATCCTTGACGTGATGTACAATGCATCTAACAATGAACTGGTGCGTACTCAAGCTTTGGTGAAGAGTTTCATTATTCAAGTTGATGCGGCACCTTTCAAGCAGTGGTGTCTCCAGCACTATGGGGTTGACATTGGTCGCAAGAAGAAAACTGCTGCAGCTACCAAGAAGGAAGGAGAGGTTGGGGCAAACTTTATCTCATCCATTCTATTATTTGTGCAATTCCTTAACATGTCAATCACTTGATTCTCTTTGCTTTGCTATTTTAGAATAGTTTGTTTGCTTATTTCAAGTTCAGGTGTACATGTTTTATATAATCTTTTCTTGTTTATTCAGCATATTGCTATATGGTTTACAATTGTGATAGGTGTTCAATTTTGTTGGTGCAGCTATTGAGATTCCAAATTGAAACTTCTCTTAAATTTATGCTTCATTTGCTCCTCTATGATGAGTATGAGTTGTATTGTACCAACTGAATCATTTGCATGGTCCTGTCGTAAACAAATCTGACTTTGCTACGGCAGTTGTGCATGTGAGATTGCTTATTGATTGTTCCACTAAATTTTTAGTTTGCTTGTTCCTACCATCAGAGACATTGCATTCTTATTTATTGACATGATGCTTTTAGGTGTGGAATGGGAGATCCAAGAGAGTATGCATATGCAATAAGAATGAAGGATCATATTTATGCGCTTTGAGTTGCTTGGGTACTCGTTATACTGTTTCGTTGAGAAATCATTAACTTGAAAAATGATAGACAAACTTAACTTGCTTTCTTTCTGCATTCCAATGGCTGATAGGAAAGTGAAGCTACAACTGAAGAGGTGAAGAAAAGTAATCATGTTTTGAGGAAGCTGGAGAAAAGACAACAAACTCGCAAGCTCGATCCCCATATTGAAGAACAATTTGGTAGTGGTTGTTTATTAGCTTGCATTTCATCACGCCCTGGTCAATGTGGCCGTGCTGATGGGTATGTGATTGCCTATTTCACTCAGTAAATTGCTTATAAGAGAAGGGCGAAGATTCAGTGGTTATAAACTGCTAACTACTTGGGAAACCACTTTCATATTTGTACATTTGGCATGCTAGATCCGTCTAGTTTCTTAGGCTCCCAAGATATTGGAGAGCCTACTGTATGTCACCATTTCGTAATTTTTTCCTTTGCTGAAGTAGGCCAATTGGATATTTTTTTCTTGTTGATAGATACATATTGGAGGGTAAAGAGCTGGAGTTTTACATGAAGAAGATCCAGAGGAAGAAGGGAAAGGGAGCTGCCAAAGTTTTTGTACCATAGCTTTATATTTCTCAGACACACTTGTCCACCTTACATATTCCATTGAGTTTGTGATGAGCTGAGTGATCAAGACTTTTAGTTCATGCATAGCATTTGCCATAGGCACATATTGCCTTGCATCGGTGGAACTACTGCAGCTAAGTGGATGAAAGTCCGAATGTTGTTTTATGCTTTTACCTATGACTAATGACTCCAATGGCAATGAAAGAGTAGCATAACAAAAGCAAAGCTCGCCTCACTCTGGCAGAGCACAGGTTGGGAGTTCAAGTGGGAAAACACTATCTGCTAATCATTTTCTTTCAAAAAATGCAAAAGCAAATGGAATCACAAGGGAACAACATTTATCATCAGTAGACAAACACACAAAGAGAGTAAATTTGTACAGGCGCAGAAGAGTAGATAGAGTACATAACCAGTCCCGGGGAAATAAAGATGGTCCTACCCTTTGCCATGTTTCTTCCTCAATTTGTCTCTAACAAAATCATTTCGAGCCTTGATTCGAGCTTGTTGAGGAGCAATGTTGACGTAAGACAGATGACTTCCAAAGGCGAACAAGACCATTCCAACAGCAAAGCATCCCAAGTTCACTGCCAATTTCTTTGGCGTTGAAGGGAAACACAGGACCATTTTTGCTTACCTGCAAGCACAAATTCGAGGAGGACAATCTCATCCTTAAACAACCAAAAATCAAGAAAAAAAAAACATTACAGAGCTAACTAGATCCCACACATTTTAAAGCAGCGTTTTAACAACTAAAACCCTTTGCTTGATGAATGAAATGTACCTGAAATCCCTGGAAATAAACAGAACCAGTCTCATGCTCAGTTTCTGCTTCTACTTCTGCGAAGAAACACAACAAATTCAACTTGTCACCGCTTAAGCACCCGAGATAGAGTAACAGACAGGTAATCACTAGAAACCCATGTAGAATCAAACACAAACGTCAGAAAAAGAAAGAGATAGAAAGCACCCCATTCGTCAGTAGCAAATAATCAAACATGTAATGCACATTATTTACCACCAAAAAAGACGAAAACTTTACTTGAATTTTAAGGTCGAAACATCAATAAACGTCCAAACACAGAAGCGTAAACACCGTGGTCGATGAAAATGGGATTCGCACATGACCTTGGATCGATTAGGGTTGGATGATCTGGTGAGTGTCCGCGTTACTATTGTAAGCAAAGCAGTTCTCTTAAGACGGACCTTCAATATGGGCCACTAAAATCTGCACCTGCTGGTACATATCACAATTTAGGCCTAAAATACTAGCTTACTCTAGCTTTAATTGTTAATATTAAATTATTAAAAATTTTATGCCTGGTTATAATTTATATTATTGAGTAATTCATAATTACATAACTAATTGCAAATATTATATAATTTATTTTTGTAAATAATTAATCAAAATATTTTATTTTTGTAAGTAAGTAATAAAAATTATTTTTCAATTATTTATGAAGTTGCTAAATTTTAAATAATTTTATGA
>JANZLH020000427.1:6629476-6640149 GCA_026770325.2 Erythroxylum fimbriatum
AGTGAATGCAATGAAATCTATCAGTCTAACCCAATATTACCATAATACCCCTTTGCTACCAGTAGCGGGATGTTACATTGTTGGTCACGGCTGGCACTCCCAGGCCACCACTCCAAGACCGGCTCTGACACCAATTGATAAGGGCTTTAGGAGAGCCACTCCCCAAAAGCTAGCTTATGAGGGTAGAGAGTCCAAAGTCCTTATCAATTCCATATCAGTTTTGTATTTAACCAATATGAGATTCAAGTCCCATATCTTACAATTAGATCAAACCGTAACAGAAACTTTATTTACAGGCGAAAAGTGATTATTTTTGTTGAGATTGTCATTGAATTTATAATAATGTAGTAAAAGAAAAAATATAATTTTAACAAAAGGCCAATATGAGAAATCTTGCAATTATACTCCTGAATTAAACCTCGCAATAACAACAATATGCAGTAAGAATCTTATGTTATACATAACACAGACCCTATTACGTACCCAGGATCATACATAAAAGGGTAAAAACGAAAGAAATACGGAATATCTGTTTTCGGGTCCATTCCGACTTCCGAAACAGTTTTCTTCATCCAAACGAGCTCCGATTCTCTCGGGCCAGTTGAGGAAGTTGTTCACCATCGTTTAGTCTAGGCCTTTCTACAGTTTCCTCAATCATGAACTCTCTTAACAGGTCAAAGAACTTTATGCTCGTGAACGAGTTGAGTAACTGCAGGAGACCTTAACCTTTATATAGTTTCTATATCAGGCTTCCTCATCACAAGGTCGATATGGACCAAGTCCACATTAAAAGAGACTCATTTTCCTCCCGAACTTCGACCAATTAATTTAGATCATTTATTGAGCCACTTTATTACCTTTATCCGGATCGAATTACGTAACTTAACCGGTAATTTATTGAAAACTAAAATTACAATTAAAACTGTCCATTTAAAAGGAGAAAGACAAAAATGCCCTTAACCTTAAGGGCAAAAATGTTTAACATCTTGATGATAAGCGGAGTTAAAAGAAATTCAGGAATATACAGTCTAATTCTTAATTAGCAGAGAGGCTGAGGAATTAAACCGTCGTAACTATAAATATTCATCCAAGGAAAGACTTGTTTTGTGTGTATTTTGTAAGATCTAGTCCCGTGATTATAACGAATTCATTATGTTTAGCACATGTGGCCTAGCTGTTAATCACCAACAATATATATAACTTATTAGACAATTAGGTACCTAAAAGGAAGCACTTTTTACCTTAAAGACACGTTCTTTTGTTGGGAGTTCTATGACACGTCGTCCTAAGATTCGGGGATCTCCTAAGGTTTAACCATTTTTTAAAAAATGCCAATCTAATTTCTAAAATGTAGTGTCTTATTTTCCTTTTATTTTATTCTTTGTTCTATATTTATTTTATTATTTATTTTCTTACTTATTTTGTATTTTATATTTTATTATTATCTTTTAGGTATTTTATTTTATTTTAATATATATGTGCGCTCGTGGGTTTATCGAAAATAGTATCTCTATTAGACAGGTAAGATTGTGTACTACATAATCTCTTCAGACTCTGACGTTTACTGAATTGTTGTATCTTTATTTATTAAGAGTTGTAAGTTTATTATTAGTAGTACAGTAGTGTTATCATTATCATTATCATTATTATTATTATTATGTATTTATCGTAATTTTATTTACTTAAATAGTTTGCGTGTTATTTTTACTTATTTACTCTTTTAACTTACATCACTATTATCATGTCACATTTACATATGGGTTTATAAGAAACAGTCTCTCTACTATGTAGGGGTAAAGCTGCGTTCTATCAGACCTCCCCAGAGCCCGCTTCATTGCGGGACTTCGGGGTATGACAATGATGATGATGTAAGTACTTATTTTCTTTGTTCTTTATCGAATTTGATAATTACTAAAAACCCTTTTTATGACATTTAAATACTTAATAAATTTAATATTCAATTCCTTATAATGAATAAATCAATTCTCTTATAGATATAAAAGCTTTTTTTATATATATAGTTCAAATTTGTTTATAAATTTTCTAAAATTTTATTTTTAAATTAGATATTTTTCACTTGAATTTGAGTCTTATTATAAAAGAGGAAAAGCAGAACATTGATTCTTGGTTGTTACTAACAAAAAGCTACAATCATTCAACTAAATCTACATCAATGTTTTGTCCAATAACTTTGAATGGAAGTCTAAAGTTCAAACACTTTGTATTGATAACTTTTGAAGGATCCGACAAGGTATGGCATAGAGAGACTAATTATTACCATGACCTCGTAGAAATTAATCTCCATAGCTAAAATCTTTAGCTGGAGTCAATTCCACAGGCAATGCTTTCTTCATTTTCATGATTATACATAATTTCCTCTCCACCACAGTCCAAATCGAAATTAAAATGTCACATTTTGTGAAATGCGGAGACAATCATTTACATGTAGCTAAATGTTTTTTTATTGAATATAAATTAAAATTGTAATATTTTAGAATATTAAAAATAAATTCTAATATTTTTAAAACTCAGAAATAAATATAGATATGACTTATTCAATTTTTTTACAACTTTATTAATGGCCTGATAAATTTATGGGTCTTATAATAGACCAACCTATAATTTTTCAAAAAAATTATTTAGATTGTCTTTATAAATTTAATTAATTTAAAATAAAACTAGTTAATTATAATTTAATTAACTCGGTCTAATTTAACCCTAGTCTAATTACATCATAATCTACTAAATTTCCAAATTATTAAACCCTAATAAATTCAAAATTAATGTATCTAGTACATAAGATTCTCAGCTTTGTGAAGGTTTGGAAAGAGTCACAGTATACACAGCCTTCTCTTTGTATTTTTACAAAAAAAAAACTGTTTTTCGCAACTTAAACATGTAACTTTATAATCACGAAGGAACAAATTTATAGACTTTAATTTATTGTATGTTTAAGTTTACTAAAAAAAATATGATTTGTCATATTATGAGGAAATTATTTTCTTCTAATTTTTCATTTATGAAGAGTTTGATTTAGATATTTTAGAAATTATTTTAAAATCACCCCACTATCACACTAGCCCTCTTCTCTAGAGCGCCAATACTCTGTTGATGATGTGTTTTAAATTCAAATTGTATTTGAATATAAACGTTGGAGTCAAATTTACTCGTTTTACCAGGTTTCTTGTAAGTGCAGAACGTTTGAAGTTTCCATGCATGTGTGACGGACCTGTCCAGCTGTTTACTATGATGGTATGCTATTGTCTTGACCAGTCATCATTGCCTACCTAGAATCCAACTTGTCCTAATTAATTCACTCCTCAAACATGGTGATGAAATTGTAATGAGATAAGGGGTTTATTAAACATTTGGTCACCCAAAAAGTAAATTAAAAACCATTGCAATCATCGGTTGCAATGGTTTTCACAGCAGAACAACAGACGGAGGACACTGTTTGATGCAACCCTGCGTCAATTTTTTGAACCCGGAATACACACAAAAGAATACACTATGAACATATCATACATCGATGAAAAAGGTAACCATTTTATCAAGAAATCGGTTTTTCTCGACATACACGGAAGAATCAACAAACCTACGGAAACAGAGCAAAAAGAATGTAATGTAGTTTGCTAAATTATCATATCAAGAGAATGTACGAGGGGGCAAGTGGTTGATGGTTGTGACGTTGGTAGAAACGGGGCAGTGGCGGTGCAACAGAGCTCCGAGCTACCTGATCCTCGAGGAAATTAAAAATCTTGAAATAAAAGAGTAAGGATGATCTTTTGTAAAGATAATCTGATACAGGTTTCAAAGCAATAATAAAGCAGAAATGAGCATGGCGAGATTCAAGAGGAAGATGCATGCAGCAATTCTAGGGGGTCCATTTGATGTCGGCGCTGGTGACGTAGTTCCGCCAGCAGGAGGGGTTCTGGCAACACCATCGGGCAAGGGAGACTCGGCAACATCAGATACTGTTAGCACAGGGTTTGGAGGCTCAGCAGGTGGCATGGCACCTGGTTGCATTAGTTGGAAGAGACTGCCCGGCTGAACTGGAGCCATGTAATTTGGCGTACTATTGCCCAAGTTCGAGCATTGATTCCCTGCAATACGTAGGAGCAACAACATTCAGTCAATAGCAAGCAAAGACAACAGCTATAGACTGCCTACCACTAATCTTGTTCGGTAACCTTGAACAACCTCTGACCAGTGACCACTTATGTGTATTATGAAAAAAATTGTTTCTGGTAGTGCAATATCAACCTGGAAACTTTAAGGATACAACAATGGGTTAAGTCTTAATATATGCACAGAATCTAAAAGTTTATATATAAATAAGTTACATGGGCAACTTACGTTTGTATCTAGCTGATGTATATGGAAAGTCTGTGATAACACCATCAACACCTGCTCCCTGAACATGATTGTTAATTTCCACCGTAGCATCCGAGAAGAAGTCCCATGGTTGAGAGACAAACTCGTTGCTTAAGGTCTCTACATAAACTGGGAGCTTAGCTGTTTGCAGTTTTGGTACAACATCACTAACCACCCCAGTGAGGTATTGGTGATTCTCAGGAAAAACAGAGCTCTTGCTGACAACAACAGAAGTAGCAAATGTCTTTATGTCCTCAATGGCAGAGTCAACTGCATCTCGAATATCCTCATCAACTTTGTATACACGTTCATAATTGCTCTTCTCCTTGATTTTCATTAGAACAGAGCTACTAGAGGATTGAACCATGACTCTTTTAGCTGTCTGATTGTCATAACCTGCTTTGCTCACGGCATCGAGGACAGCATCAATTATAGGCAACTGTTGCTCTATGAGATAAGCTGCATTCTGAGAGAAGAGATAATAGAACTGTAGTCAAATGGAATACGCCTTCTTTATTCTGTTGTTGCGTTACAAAAGCAAGATAATAAAAAGCGGTAGACCCTCCTACAACGGGGGGGATGGGATGGGAAAGACAAAAGAACTAGAAGAATGAGAATCATCAAAGACTTGTTTTTCTTTCTTCTTGTTTTTCATTTTGTTGAGGGGAGTGTTGGTGGGAAAGCTAGAAAAGAAATTAGAATGATGCAGTAAGAACGAAGTATATAGGGTATTGTGATTTTACTAGTCTCCCTTCCACCTCAAGTCATAAAAGAAAAGAGAAAGAAAGCATAAGCAACATATAGTGAATTGCAGACTGAAGGCACGATTTTATGCTTGTAATACAAATGGCAAAAACAGCAGAAACAGCTTCTATAAATTGAGTTCATAACTCTCGGACTTCAGATACAGGATATTCAAGACATAAATAATTATATTATGGAAGAATAAATGCCTCACCTCAATACTGATCAACACACCAGAAAGGGAGCTAGAATTTTTTGCCAAGTCCAAAAATTCAGAGAGTGTCAAAAAATGTCCTGCATCTTTGAATTTTGGATTACGGTAGAGGAAATATTTCGAATAAGGGTTTGATATTGCAGCTGTAATACAATAAGGAAATGTGAATATAAGGATCATACAATGTGTAACATAAATAACAAATAACTACTGATATATTTGCATAAAATTGCTCAAGCAGATCTCAGAGGCAGAACAATAGGTCAGAGAAATTTATAACAGGATTAACTTACGAGTTAAACCCTGAATTTGATTCCATGTCAAGTTAAAGGTGAATATTCCACTTCCCGGCTGAATCTGTGGAACAGTTGTGGAAAGGCTGCTATAATTTGTTCGAAGAACATTTGTACTGTTGATAAGATTTATAGAGCTCATGCAAAATGGTATTCCTTCTTTTGACATTTGAACTGGACAATCAATCACATCTGCACGATCTGATATAGCCTTATTGTATGCCAAATCAGTGCAATCAGGGTAGTCTCCACTTGCGCCATTTTTTGAGATGACCAAAAGCTTCACTGCAACATGAAAATGATGAAAATAGGTCAATAATAATCTCAACGATCGGATTGCCATGAACTTTGAAACTTTCTTTTTCTGTTGCAAGCAGCACAGAGCAATGTTTACCATTTTCTGAAGCATTGCTCCCTAGGTGAGCAAAACAACCTGCAAAAAAATTGTGAAATTAGCAAGCTAAATAGGATTAACAAGAAAGAGCTTAAGGAATGATTTTAGAATGAAAGCAGTCACAAAATAATAAAATTTAACTAATGGACGACCTGCAATGGTTGTTATATTAGAGATAAGGAAAGGATGAATCGACCTATAGCCTCTGATGGAGTTATAGGAAAATCAGACAGCACACCATCCACAGAGAAGTCTCCATTATCAACAAAATTCAAATATTCAGTAATTGGATCGTAGCTGTAATTGTAGCTTAAAGGAACATCATTATAAAACTCTGAAGCATATACTTCTAGTCCTTCCTTGTGGGCATCTTGAACAATCGAAGTATGAGGTTGCAAGTATAATGTCCCATCCACTGGCCATATGTAAGCCTTTGGAACAAGAATCCCAGAGGCAAATGTCTTGATGAAGGTTAAATTCTTTGAAAGGGAATTATATGTCTGGTTCATTGAGGGCTCAATATCACTGGGTCCAAGAAACCGAAAGATCAACTTAGTTATTCTTGGGTTGAATCGTGAGGCAATACTTCGCAAGAAACCCACCTCTGGAGATGAGATAAAGTTAACTACCACAGTTCTTGATACTGTAAGGACATAGCTCCTCATACTCAAATTGTGTTGTGAAAAAAATAAATCATGCTGCAAATGAACAATAATGTTATTTCAGTTAAGTAATGGAAAACATAACACATTGGACCAAAAAATAGTCACTCGCAGAACGGCAATAAATCTTCAGAAATACATTCAATATTTACCTGAATATTCAACCATAAGCCCTTTGGTTTTAGTAAAGCAACTTCTTCAACAGTTTGAATTGGGTAAAGATTACCATCAAACAATTGAGACCGTGAATAGATGCTCTGAACCACTGTTACGTTAGGGAAAGAGGAAGGAAAAGATATCAGGTTTAGTATGTCAGGTCATAACCAATTTGCATGAGCATGGCAGCAAGCTGACTGTTTTCAATAAGAAGATTTCGTATACTACCTTTCCTGCTGCCAAGGAATAAACGATACAATTTACGGCCCCCCACTAGTCAGAATTAAACGATATCGATTATTAATTCATTCATTGAAGTGGCAGTACTTGTTGCTAGCCAATATGTGACCTTGTTATGAAAAAGAAAAGCTAAACAACAATGATAGTGCACAGTCCTCATTGCCAAAAATCAAATAAATTATTCAGGAAGGTTCAAAAAGAAAATACATGACTAGATTGCTATTATATAAAACTAAAAAGCACAGAGCTAGTTGACTTAAATCATGTAGATCCTGGCATGATCAACCACCGAAATAGTTCTTTTTTATGGTACAAGAAATAGGTACTTAGACAAGTAACATGAATGTGTATCAGCAGATTTTCTAACAGCCAATACATAATCATTTTATATCATACTTGC
Organism: Erythroxylum fimbriatum; assembly: GCA_026770325.2. Lineage (NCBI taxonomy): Eukaryota > Viridiplantae > Streptophyta > Magnoliopsida > Malpighiales > Erythroxylaceae > Erythroxylum > Erythroxylum fimbriatum. Next base: position 6,636,954 of record JANZLH020000427.1, read on the forward strand.
CAGAAACATAAAGGAAGACATCAATTAGGTAAAAGACAGGAAATGAAAAAGACAGGGTAAGACTTAGTTACACTGCAGCATTAAATGATCTCCCGTTCTAATTCCTTAAACAAGCGATCACATTGAACCTACTAAGAGCCTGTTGCAATATGAAGTCCACAAGCAATACGGATATTTTGAACACTCCAATTCTTAGACTCTGAATGTGGCAAAATAAAAAGATGTAAGCTTAGTCCTACTTACAAATGACTTTTGATAAGTCCTTGAGAGTGAAATCCACCGGAAAATATCCTTCCGTAATAGCACCATTCACGTTATATGAGCTACTCTTATTTGGGTAAATGCTAGAAATGTCAGTGGAATTTTGGAGCAAAAGATCTGATGTGCAAATCCCAGCTCCATCCTTTGTTAACTGCACGTCACAGTACAATATCACGTCGGGATCACTAACCAACTGTGCCAATTGGTAAGCAGCAGAGCTAGAGTGCGGCAATAGTCCTGAAAATCCACCACGTGCTATTATAGAAGGCTTATTTCCTGCAAAAAAAGAAAGAAAGAAAGAAATATGGCTAATCAATCAATCAAGAAAATACTCACACACTAGAAAACAAGTCCCCGCTATTATGGAAGCAACTCAAGTAAACAAAATATACGCTCTTTTCCTTTTCCCGGAACTCTAACATTGAAAATCGATTAAAGCAAATCAATATCAGTGGAAAAGGACCACATTCTTCTTCTCTTCATGCAAAGAATGAAAAATGTATTCATATTTCTAAACATATATATTTAAATCAGTCTCACAAGTTATATTTCCAAAATAAAGGCCCCCAAAAATAATTTATTTCTACGAGGAAGGAAATTTTAGCATGATGCATGAAGTTATAATATGTATTATTTTAATTTGAATCCAGATTTTTCAACTACCAACTCGAAAAATTGGAACAAAAAATCATTACGAGATTTGTACATCTGGTTCCTTATGTCGAGTTTTACGCCCCTGCTTTCGGATCAGGATTTTTGAAAGCAGAGGACCGAAGCTTTGAAGCTAAGACAGGTCTCAAACTGAAATATGAATAAGAGAATAATAAAGCTCCTTGAGAAATGAAATTTCTTCGAACAACAAACAAGAAAACCGCTAAATCCGGACTTCTTTTCACAATTCCGTCAACTCCGTTTTCTCAACCAAGTGAAAATCAAAGCATTTACTCCGACTGTACTCTTAACTCAAAACCAAAGTTGCATGAGCATTTCACTCACACTTCCACTTTCTCACCAACCGAGAAAAAAAAAAGAAAAAAATCCAGCTAGCAAGAGAAACTACGCACTGAACAAATCCGATACTTGTTCTCCGACCACACAAGCAAGCAAGTAAAACAAAGCCAGACGACTCAGTACCATTAAGTGTGAGCCAGCTGGATGCGTTCGATCTCTGAGCAGAGACCGGAGCTACTGAGCACTGAAGAAGAACAAGAAGAAGCAGCACCACAACCGGCAAAGTAAGCGTGCGCCACAAGCACATTGCCGGAGACTCTCGCCGGCGGTTCATCAGAGAAGTTCTCGAATCTTCTCGGGAAATGCGTCAGATGTGGTGACCTTTACAGAGAGAGAGAGAGAGAGAGAGAGAAGTGGAGAGGCCTTTTGAAGCTTTATAGGCCGGCTACCATCGTTTATATATTTTCAGTTTTTTAATTTTTAATTTCTTTCGTAATATAAAAAAAAGGAGTTTTTGAGTTTTTCTCCCGTTGATCTCCAAGTTAATTAATTCGTATTAACGCGCTTTCCAATTTGATGCTAATTGTTGGAGTTGAAAGGTACGGTAAAATCAAAAGCCGGCTAATGATTTCTAGCGGCTATTGTCAGCCAGCCGGCTTTGTTGTTATTTACAACAAACTCCTCTATACTTTAATGCAAGTGTTGTCCCTCTCTTACAATATTTTGATTATTGAATGGATTGGATTTTTTTAAAAATATTTTGATTTTTTTAACATTCATACAAAAAGTCTACAGCAAACATAATGGCAAACATGTTGCAGGTTTCAATAATCTTTTTTCAGACACACCAAATTTCAAATTGTCAAATTCAACCCTCCTAATTTTCATCTATTGCCGAGTGCAGTGATGACCTTATCTCCACCCACAATGGTTGGATAGGGACATAAATGGAAATAACAAATACATCTGTAACGAGTACTCAGATCAAGGTAGGTCCCACGTGCCAGCTTCGTCATGATCAGGCGGTCCTCAATAACGAGTACAAAAAGTAAATTGTTAGTGTAGATGCACTACAATAAACTACAGCCAGCGCTCCAAGCTGACAAGTCGGTGGCAACCTCAAAAAAATGAAATGATTGGATGACAGCTGGACTCTAGGTTCCACGACATGCCGCATTTTGACAATCTGGCACTGCGCACGTGGCAGAACGCCATACGCCACGAAGCTTTATAACGCGCAAAACGAAACAAATAAGAAGTCAAAATGCACAATACCGTGGTAGGAGACTGTGGCTAATCGATTAGGAATGGTATATTATATCCGAAAGCGACTCTAACGGGTTTATTGTACAGTTGTATCCCAAATCTTGTCTTCCCCTCTCTCTCCGGTGTCGTTCTGTTAGGAAAACAAATTACGAGATTGACTCCTTTCTCATCAAATGAAGGTAACTTCAAATTGTCATACTTCCATTTGTGGATGCTTTGTTATAATTAAGTGAGAGATTTTGCTAATGTTACGGGAAATATGACTTTGTTTAATTAAATATATATTATTTAAATATATTTATTATTAACATAATTATGAATAATTTAATTAAATATTATATTTAATTAATTAAAATTATGAATAATATAAATATATTTAATAATTTAGTTAACTTTTATGATTGAATTAAATTAATTTCATTTAACAATTATTAATTAAATTTAAAATATCTTCAAATAATATAATTTAAAATAAATTTAACATTAACATATTTTATTTTATTTAAAATTAAAATTAAAAACTACAATTAAAAAAACATAAAAACTGGTCGGGTCGGCCGTGCAAGGCCCGGATCCGGTTAAGGCAACCCATGGGCCGATAGGTCCATCTTTCATAGAACAAGCCCGATCCACTTTCTCCACAGCCCGGCAGCGCAAGGAAACTTCCCATGCAGAGTTAGAAGTCTACGTAAAGACCTAAACCTAGATATCGCTCCAT
>JANZLH020000427.1:6684158-6700117 GCA_026770325.2 Erythroxylum fimbriatum
ACCATCCTTTTCAGAGTTGTACATAAGATCATTAAAATCTCCAATGACAACCCAAGGTAAATCGAAAGTAGATGCTAAAGAAAGTAATAAAGCCCAACTCTGTCGTCGATGTTGCAAGCCCGGAAAACCATAAAAGCCCGTTAATCTCCACCAAGGCCCTGATCCAATACGACATCGAACATCGATATGCCTGGCTGAATAACTATGAAGCTTCACATGTTCCAAACCTTTCTAGAATAAAGCCACCCCCCACTCAAACCAGTAGGATCCACAACAAAAGAGCCAGTATAACCCAAGTTGTCTCTTATTTTGAAAACTCTGTCTTTCATAATCATAGTTTCGATTAGAAAAACAAAGGTGGGTTTCTTAACGTTTATTAGGTCCCTAAGGGCCCGAACTATTCGTTGGTTCCCAAGCCCCCGACAGTTCCAACATAATGTACTCATCGCTCTAGGTGGGCCTGGAAACCAGAACCCACCGCATTCTCGTTTTTTGAAGCATGCACAACAGCCTCCTCATAACCATTGTCAACATAATCCATATCCTCATATGAGTGGGAAACCAGATCCTCCCTCCTCCTTTTTGAATCAAGAATCAATCTACTGGCTTCAGTCATTTCTAGGATAGGATTTATCTCAAGAGGAGTACCCACTGTGTTGAAAGGGACTCCAGTATAAGCCTCCTTATCCAAAGCAACCACCTTCTGCCCATCCTTCTTTGGAAACTGAGAAGAGCCTCCGATACCCACCACCCTCAGATCATTTGTCACCCGTATCTGATCACCCTGTGCCATGGACATGAAACATGAGGTACCCCCTCCTTAGCAGCAGCATTGTCCTTGTTCGGTGAAAGGCACCATACATCATCTTCAGATCGCAGCCATTGCTCACCAATCCGATTTGCTTTTCTAGATGGGGCTTTCAGCCAAGGACCATAAGGGAATAGTTCATGTGGAATTTTCGGAAGATCATACAGTTTAACACAAGACCTATCAGAGTGTCCCAGAAGTCCGCAGAAGTAACAAAATTGAGTAAGCCTTTCATACTTAAAATCTGCCCAGAACCAGTCAACACCAGGTTTGGATAACTGCATTCTCCTTTTGAGTGGTATACGAACATCCAGACGAACTCTTACCCTCATGTATTCCGCCCATAAATCAGAATAATTTCTTGGATCAGACTCCAAGTATTCCCCAATATAATTGCCTACATCCTTCGCCACAGTTTCCGACATAAAACCATTCTTCAGATTGTGAACCTGAACCCAGATGTCAACAAAAGAGAGCTGGACGTCCTTCGGATGTTCACCAGAAAGCAATTCCTTAACCATCACCAGATTCTGTGAAAAACTCCATGGGCCTCCCTTCAGAACACGTTCCACATCAAGTTCATGAAAAAATTGAAACACAAAGACATTATTACCTAGCTCCTTAACAACAACTCCCTTAACAGGTCTCCAAACGCTAGCCATGGTTTGCTTGAAAGCTGGAACATTTATAGATCTATCGGTGAGAATACGACCCACCACACAATGTTGCCATTCTGTAATATTACGAGCAGAGCTGGTCAGACCATTGTCTTGGATTTGTATACGCCCTTCCGTTTCCTGTAACTCCAGCTGTGCGTTAATCTGAGCAATCAACGCATGGGCATCAACAGGATCACCCATAGCCCCAAACGAGAGGATAACAGGGAAAACAGAACCGAGGAACAAAGGAATAGAGGCAGAAAAGAAAATAAAGTAAACGGAGACCGAGAAAAGGAAAAATCGAGACAGACACAGATGACAAAGGGGCAAAAATTAGGGCAGAAAACGAGAACTTGTTTACGAAACAAGAGGACAAAAGACTCCTGCGAGAGACGACAGGAGAGAACTGACGTAGTGCCAAGCTATTTTGAAAGGAACAAAGATAGATGTCCGAGCCTATGAGTATAATAAAACAACCTTAATATTTTAGAGGGAATAATTAAGATCCTAATGTTTAAAAAACATGTTAAAATTTAACCCCATTATAACGGAATTACTAATAGCTTGATGATGTCATTTGTTAAGTGTCAGGTCAGCGCAGACCTCATACTTTTTAATAATTTTTTATTTCATTTACAGGTCTCACATTGTTACGACAGATCTGACGTGATAAGGTGAGACTTATTTAAAAAAAAATTAAAATCTTATTTATTTTATACCTATGGAACCCACCTTTTTAATTAGTCCTTTAAATTTTATTAACTTAAACAAATATATTAAGTTAACTAATCAGAAAATAATTAATCAAAACTTAATCATCATTGTATTAGTGAATAGAAATGATCCCTCCCTCATTGTTTCTTTTTTAATTTCGATTTCATGCTTCAATGTCTTCTGCTTCGATCACCTTCACTCTCAACTCCAAGAATTATAGACAAACTCATGAAATTTATGGAATATGTAATATGAACCTTATTATGTATCTCGGATCCTACGTGAAAGGGAAATAAATAAAGTAAACGTAGAAATACCTATTTTCGGTTTCATCACACTTTTTAGGTGGTTTTCGAGGCTGAAACGAGATCCAAAATCTGGACCTACATGAGAACTTACCGATCGAAGTTAATTTTTACAATTTTCTAATATGTGAACTTTCTTAATGGGTTAGAGATTTTGTATATTTACGATTGATTTAAGTAACTGCAAGAAACCTTAATTTATATATATAATTTTCATATCGGATTTTCCATTATAGGCCCGATATGAATTTGGTCCATACTGATCAGAGATTCGTTATACGCCGGATATGAGTTTGGTCAACTTCGTCTCTCACCCTCGACTTTCTCTTTCTTTCTCAGTCCTCTCGTTACGTCCTCTCTGTTTTTGCTCACTCACTCTCTAAACTTCTTTCAGTCTCTAATTCTTCTAAACGTTGTCGTTTCCTCTTTTAATATATTTTTAAAGCGTCAACAAGTCAATAGTAATTTCGTTATAATGAGGTTAATTTGTAATGTTTTCTAAAAGTTAAGTTCTTAAGTATTCTCTATAGAATGTCAAAGTTAAACTTGTCGACTAGCGTAAAACTTATGGTCAAAATTGAGCCTTCTGCTAGAACTTAACGACATTTGGAGTAAATGTTTCGAGGCCAAAATACTTTTTTTAAACGAAAAACTCTTTTTGATCTTATAAAATTATAAAATAATAAATACATTAAAAGAAGATTCATAATATAGTTTATTATATTACTTAACTTTATATTTAATCAAAATAAAATTTAAATTTAACATTAATTATATATATAGTAAATAAATGCTTTTTATAAAATAAAGATGCAATATGGTTTTATTCATATTTTTGATCATTCTAGATAAATACATTATAAAATAAGATAAAATAGCTTTAAAAATGTATTTATCATAAAGTTATCATATTTATTAAATATATTCACTTATGATAAAGTTGTTATAACCACTTTTTAGAAGTACTTATTGTAAAAAAGTGAATTTTAATTTTAAAAATTGCAACATATTAATATTTTGTTAATAACAATCAATACATTACATTAAAAATAAAAAAGATAAAGTTCATTTGTAAGTCGAAGAGAAATTCAAATACTTCACATATTTCAATGATCGTTATAATTATTTTCCATGAAAAATATTTTCCACTTCTTAATCTCTTAATTTTACTATACAATACTTATAAAATTTTTCTTACGTTTATCGGAATTATATATTATAATTAAAAATATAGTCTTTTGTCATTCTTAAATTTCTTTACTTACATATATAAATACGTGAAAAACATAAATTATTGTGGTAATATTTTTCTCTTTATATCATATTTATTATATGGTTAGTGATAGTTTTACATTTATTTTAATTATTAAATTGTAAGTTTTATTACAAAAATATTTTGTAATTATATTATGTGAAATCATGTTATAATTAACCATATTCAATGGTTTAACTTCCTCTGTTAAAATATAAATGATATAAAATCAAAAAAATTATTTAATTTTATGAAATTAATTTTTATATCAATATAACATTTTGCTTATTAATTTCGTATAAATTATCTATAAACTACTATAAATAAAGATAGACGCACATATACTAAATAAGATATTATATATTATATTAGGAAAAAATTAATAATTACATATTATCGATTGCTTAATAGAAAATATTTAAATAACATTAAACACCCACTTGAATTCTAGTTTCAGAGTATAATGACTGTGACTCAATGTCCATTACACGTAGAAAATTTAATTTACCATTGGATTACTCTCTCCTTGAGCTTTCACAAATTGATGCCTGGGAACGCGAAAAGTCGACCTTCCTCACAGTATGTTTGCGCTCGGATTAAAATGGTGATGCCTGGTCAGCTACGACTGGCATCAACAGCCATTTCAGCTACTAGATCAGTTCTCTTTTCCTGCATAATTGGCTTCCTACTTCCAGATGCGACCTAAATCCGGATGAAGAATATTGTTGCCTAACTTGCACTACTTCAAAGATTGGCACGTGAACCACACATAGCTTATGCATTTTACACGGTAAATTTACACCTCAGGATATTTTCATGTTCACTCGCAGAGCGCCACAAGTAAATGGTAAAAACCAAACACAACGTTTCCAAATATCAACAAATTAATGAAGGGAAAACAGCACAAGGACATACCAAAAGCAGGGAATGGGAAGAAACACGAGGTTTGTTGAGTATGAGCATTATAAATACTTGACCAGTAGATAAATGATTACAGCCAGAATAACAATGCCAATAACAGCTAACAGCATGCGCATGCAGGAGCAACCACCCTTGGTGCGCTTGTTCAAAACCGCCAGATTCTTTTGCACTCGCTGCAATGAAGTAGAACGAAGGAGGAGTATTCTAAGTTAAATGTCATAATAATAAGAGATCCACACCTACCGATTATCAAAAGATTGAAAATCTAATCTTCTATACTATGTAAAACACAATAGTTTCACCACCAAATGTGGCTGCATATTGGTGTATAGCATGACTTGGCAATATCCCTTTTCCTCCATTATTTACTTAACAGTCATCATTTCAGTCCCTTATCAAAATGAAAGTTCATAAGATAACCCATAATGCAGGAAACATTATCAGAAGAGATCGTTTGTAATTCATTTAACCCATAATGTAGGAAACATTATCAGAAGAGATTGTTTGTAATTCATATATTCACTTTGTGCGGAATCGTGCAAAGATGTTATTAGCTTATTAAAAAGATAGATCATTTTCTCATGCAGTTCGTCGGTTAAACCAACGATTCTCTTCTCAAAGTCAAAGTAATAGAGATCTTTTTCTAGCATCTTAACAAACTCCGGGAATCTCTCTTTTGCTGCAAACTTTTTGTTAATCAATCAAATGATTAAAAGGCATTTACAATTGGAAGAGAAGAATTAATGCAACAGTCATGGCTCAAGTAAATCTATTAGCTAGAAAGTTATCCCTTAAAAGTGAGCATGTTAGTATCATGGTAACTGGAATACAAATAATTTAATGAACTAGAGGCTTTAAATTAGGCAAGAGAAATTACTCGTAAACGGGAGTCTGTAACATCCACGTGCTGATCCAAGTCATCCTGCGGTGGAAGAGAGTAAAAGTTGCATGATCGTTACAATATCCAATCATTAAGAATCAAAAGAAAAGTATTTAAGTCTGGAATATAGTAAAAATAGACGAAGAAAAGTGAAGACATACAATTAATCTTGTATGAAGATCAAGCTCCTCATTGACTGCCAAGGCAATATGCTTTGTACTTACTACTGTCTCCTCCAACTTCTCAAGTCCTTCATCTTGTTCTGCTCCAACCAAATGCTACATAAGAATCCCATCTTTGCAAAAGAAAGAAAAGCAATTGATCAATACTACAATTGCCAAAGATAGACAGTGACAACTTGCCTTTGATGATTTGTCGTTGAAGTCCAACAAGGCCTTGGTTGTCCAAACCTTGTGTTCTGTTCATCGCATCATTCGACATTATTTCTGGGCCAAGCAAACTGTCCCTATTGGCAAAATTAGACATATTTAAAGTGGAAGCCATTTGGTTCACTTTTATTCTAAGATTTGCAATCATGTCCTTACGACGATTCATCTCTTTTTCTGATCTGCATATCAAAAAGGAATAGTTTAATACGATGAGAATAACAACAATTAACACTATTTCTGCTACATTTGAAACGTTAGACAATCATCAAATCCAAAAGGAGGAACTAGTGTGTAATCCACTGCCGAAAAGATTATTAAAGCCAAAAAAGGAAAATTAACAACGCTATGAATGGGTAATCCATTGAACGTATCAAATTTCTAAGCAATCCCATATCTGAAAATTTTCCATGTACTATCGCCTCTTTTCCTTCAACATTTTACATGTATCATTCAACAACTTTTTCACCCACAACCCATCAAACATATATCAGCGCAATAACAGAGTGATTATCTATAATTTCGTATGTTCTATCATCATGACATGCAAATTATAGCCTAAAGAGAAGAACAATTTACAGGGGCGAAGTAAAAAAAGAAAAACCCACATTTGCTGTGTTGCAGGAAGTTTAGACAAGAGGGACTGCAAGCTATCAAGCCTGGTCCCTAAAATTGTGATCTTCCTCCGTATAGAAGACGCGTGGCGCTGCGCCTCAGGTCCCGTTGTCGGAAACGAGCTCCGATCAGGGAACATCCCACTGATGTCATCGGCGATTTTCACGGCCTCGTGGTATTCCTTCACCCATGGGTCAGACGCCGAAGACATGTTCAAGAAAAGCCCTAATGAACAGCTGACCGATCAAAGCAAAAACCAAATCAGTTAAGAACAAAAGTGAACCCTATAGAAGGGAATGACCGGTTGTGGAATGCGGTGGAGAGAGATGAGAATCAAAGAGGTGACTTTGAACGACGCGTGTATAAGTAGGTGGATGCCAGACGGCGATTGCTTTGTCCACCTCCGTCGTCGTTTCAAGCTCTATATAGTCCATGCGGTGTACGACGTCGTTCGGTTTTAACTTTTAAACAAAACAATTGGATCGATCCAGCCGCTCATTGATTCACATGCTCTCGGATGGACCCGGTAGATTGTTTGGGCCACAATCGGAAGTCACCAAAAACCTGGAGCTCGAAACAACAAAAATAGGAAAACCAAAGGGCATCTTTGCAAAAACCTCACGAGCCGTGAACAATACCGAGCAGAACTATTTGCTCACTCGAGAAAGTTGCGGAGCTTCAGAACCAGAGCGTGAGCGAGCGAGAGGCGAGAGAGAGAGAAGTATAAAAGTCAAACTTAGACAGGCAAATAGAAAGACTAAAGAAATGCGAGCCGTTGAAAGAATCGGAAGTCAAAGCTCTCTGCTTGAAAGCTATGGAAATCCTCGTCGAAGAAAGCAATGTTCGGCGCGTTGATGCTCCGGTCACTGTACGTGTTCTATACACATGACTTCTCATTATATGTGTGCCTCTGTGTGTCTGTTAGTTTTGTATTGTTAGGTGGACTTTTGGTCTTGTTTTTTGGAGTCTTGATCTTTGGAGGGTGTAGGGGTTGAGCTGTAGGGTTGGTTTATGGATTTATGGTAGATTTTGGGATTAATTTAAATTGAATTTAGTCAGCATTATATGGGTTTAATGGATTGATTAATGGTTTTTGGGATTGAACTGGGAATTAGAGCTTTGAGCTAATTTGGGTGACGTTCGGGTCATAAACTCTGTTGAACCAGAATTCTGGAAGTAAACATGGTGGGATTTGTGGTTTCTTCTGTAATTTTCGGAAAGAATAAGAAGAAGGATGAACAATGTTTGACGGCTGTCATTTGGTGTCTAGTATGCTGTTGCTGACTGATGGTCTTTTATAAGATCTTCTTGAGTTCTTTTCGTATAATGTGAAAACATGCTTTGAACTGCTTGAATTTCTTATTTTTCATCCCATCTGCTAGTGGCTCCTGTGTAGCCTAATTTGCTGACAAACTACAAAATGCATCTCTCACAGTGACTGTCATCACATCAAGAATGAAAACTTCGACAGTGTATGTACAATCTTTAAATCAGATGACTTAAATGTTGGTCCCGCTTTCCAAGTTTTCTCCATTAAAATCTTGTTTTAAATTGCATATATGACCTCTTGGCACTATAATTAGTTGGCTAAGCATCTCAAATACATCACATCTTGATTTCAAATGATCTTTATAACTTAAAATATTGAACATTTACAATATCTTGATTTGTCTTTCTGGGGTGGAAATGCTAACATCTTGATGTATCTTAAACACTCATTATGAGTTTTTTCTTCTATGTAGATTTGTGGAGATATCCATGGACAATTTTATGACATGAAAGAACTTTTTAAAGTTGGAGGGGATTGCCCAAAGACTAATTACTTATTTCTTGGAGATTTTGTTGATCGGGGATTTTACTCTGTTGAGACATTTTTGCTTCTGCTAGCTCTTAAGGTAAATTCTTTTTGCATCTTATATTGAGCTCTCCCATTGATTTTTGGAATATTTGGCCTGCCCCACCTTTAGCAAGGCTCCATTCTGTATACTATTTGAAGAGGATGCTTGCTGAACATTTAGGTGTAAGTTTGAAGTTAAACCATGATTCTTAAAAGTTCATCATTCAAACGCTATTTTATGGCTTCCAATTATGCATGTTAAGGTTTTAAAGTGATTTTTATGATCATTAAAGTCTTCACTCTGGTGTTGAAAGGCTAGTATGAATATCCAAAATATCTTTTGTAGGAAATGATTCAATCCTATTGAAAGGTGTATATATAAATAATTTGAGTTGGTAATACTTGATGTTTATTTTTGTGATTCTGTTCAGTGCATCATTTTTCACTTATGGTGACATCTCATCCTCTTTAAATTTATGTAAATTTGGATTGCTTAGGTTAGATATCCAGATAGGATAACACTCATTAGAGGGAATCATGAGAGCCGCCAGATTACTCAGGTAAATATAGTTTCTAGTATTAGATTTCAACTTCTTTCTTTGTGGCAAACTCAGTAGTCTTTCTCTGTTCTACTCAGGTATATGGATTCTATGATGAGTGCCTACGGAAATATGGATCTGTAAATGTATGGAGATATTGCACTGACATCTTTGATTACTTAAGGTATGAATATCGCTATTTAGAGGCAATGCAAGTCTTCTCTATCCATGAAATGTCGAATAATGGAAAAGCTGTGAAAGTGAAAGCTAAGTTCGTAGGAATGGTTGATATAATGTTCAATGGATAATTTCCTATTTGCTGTTTAATTCATCTTGTGGATCATCAAATATAATTAATGCCTTTGGATGGTTATGATTATCCAATCAAATTGCTATTTAGAGAGTTGACTTTCTGGTGTTGGTGAAATTTATTTATACAAGCTTCCTTCTTCTGTGTTCATATGTGTTACCTGTTATTACTGTGGCACTTCTTATCATGACACCGTATCTTATTGCAGTTGTTTGGTTAATGTCCTGGCATAATAAACTTATTATTCAACTTACTAGCACCAAACTTTTCAAATTTTAACATTACTCTAATTGAGGTGATTTCTCTCAAGCAGATTTGTTCTTGTAATGGGCACCAGAAAATTGATGATATTAACCTAGAATACAATGCTATATGCTTGGCTTTTGCTATATTATTGCCCAGTAATCTAACCCTGGTTAGGGTGATAATTATGATCATTGTTTTTTTAAAATACTGAATTGCTTACAATGGACCTTTTCTAAAACTAATTTTGACAGTTTGTCAGCTCTGATCGAGAACAAAATTTTTAGTGTTCATGGTGGTCTCTCTCCAAATATTCTAACATTGGATCAGGTAAATGAACCAAACCTGATAACGTGCTTTTAATTATTTGAAGTTCTATGCAAGGAGCTACTACTAATACTTGTTTTCAGATTCGAACAATTGATAGGAAGCAAGAAGTTCCTCATGATGGTGCTATGTGTGACCTCCTTTGGTCAGATCCTGAAGATATTGAAGGTTGGGGTATGAGTCCACGTGGTGCTGGTTATGTTTTTGGTGGCAGTATTGTGACTTCATTTAATCATTCAAACAACATTGACTACATATGCCGTGCTCATCAGTTGGTAATGGAAGGGTACAAATGGATGTTCAACAACCAGATAGTTACTGTATGGTCGGCTCCAAACTATTGTTACAGGTACCTTGGCGACTTAAATTCTTAGTTCTGTTGCAGGTTTGTGATCCTTAATTTGGGTTGGATGCAGATGTGGTAATGTGGCTGCAATCCTTGAGCTGGATGAAAATCTTAACAAGCAGTTCCGTGTGTTTGACGCAGCTCCACAGGTTTGTGCATAAAACTTTGCATCAATTTCCTCTGAAAAATTTAATATTCTGAGGGTCTTTCAGGTAGGGGATGTGGGGGTTTTGGATTTATGTGTTTGGATTGGAGTTCTTAGATGAATGCACCAAAAAGCTTACTAAACATCGACTTCAAAATCATTTAATATCTTAAGAATTCTGGACAAAAAGCCGTTGATGATCACTTTAGCTCTCTTTTCCTTGTTATCTACATGTAATGGTATCAACTTGCACAGCAAAAATGTAATTGTTAGGCTGTGTTTCTACCTTGTTTTCTCTTGTATTCTGTAGAAAAAGGGGTACTGAGCAGTTCAAATGTTATGCAGGAATCAAGAGGTACGCCTGCCAAAAAGCCAGCACCGGATTACTTCTTGTGACATCTACTAACTGCCATATCAAGATTTGCCTTTCTATCTTCCGATGCAACTGCATTTCTGGGAAGGAGATTTTAAAAACCCATGTTCAACGAAACTTCTGTGATCCGAAAACCATTGGAGAGGTCAGGCCATGATCAAGGCATGGACAACTGGCAAAGAGTCGGATTCACGGGCTCTGAGTCCAATTTTATTATTATTGGGATTGGCCTTTCTTGTACGTCCGCTTCTCACATTGTTTGGTTTTCTTGTATTTGTGTACGAGTCAATGTGCAAGTAGATCATATTGTTGTAGCAGGGAAAAAGCTGCTGTTTCCTTCTCTAGGAAGGAGGCTACGTATGGTTGAGATTTGGTTAAGGTTTGTGGAGGAGAAGACATGCAGCTTTCAATATTTTCTGGTTTTGAAATATATAATATTGTTGTGCCTTCTCAAATGGTTTTCTCTTGGTCGAGTATTTTATTATTTCATCCTAGAAATTAAAATGTAAATTTGGAAGTTGTATTTGGTAAATAAATAGTTGGAAGTTTGGAAATTAAAAAACATTTACCGTATCCTTGCGCTTGTATATATTCTAGATTTTTTGGTGAATTAAGTAATTTAAAAATTATAATTTTAAAAATTTTAACGAAATATTATAATTTTCAAAATTTAAGAATTATTTCTCTTAAATATGTGTCAAAATAATATTGATTCAAATTATTTCTATTTTCATATTTCTATTGTCATATTTGCAACATTTAATTTTATTAAAAAGTTACTTTAAATTAGACAATTCTAGGATGCATGCAGTGTTGTAGGTGGGCAGTGGGCACCCCCATTTATGAAATACATTGAGAATTATTATATCAAAATACCTTAAAGAATAAGTTCAATTAAGATGAACCAAAAAATCATTTTAAGGAAGGTTTCAAAATACCTCGACCAAACCAAAATCCACTTAAACTGAACCGCCCGGTTCACACAATAAATTAAAAACCTTAAGAATAAACAAGTAATAAGAATAAGTTCAATTAAGTTGAACCAAAAAATCATTTTTAGGAAGGTTTCAAAATACCTCGACCAAACCAAAATCCACGTAAACTGAACCGCCCGGTTCACACAGTGCATTAAAAAGTAAAAATAGTCCCATTCTCTCTCTAATAGTAATACGGATACCACACAACGCAGCGCTGTCTTTCTCTGCTCTATCGAGCCTCTTTCTCTCTCAATACGCACGCTTTCTCTATAGTTTTAGTTTATCACACTCGCAAACTGAATACTAAAAACTAATTTACCCGCCAAAAAAGCTTCTTCCTTTTTTCGTTTTCAAGTCCCTAACCCTAATTCCCCTCCATTTTAGGGTTCCTTTTGGCTTTTGATACGCTGTCGTCTGCATGGATTTCTGCGTCTGAAGTACAATGGACGCGACGGTGGATGCTGCTAACGAGTGTGTAGCCGAAGTGACGGACGACGACATCATTTCCCTTGGCGTTGACGTAAACCGGGGAGCGGAGAAGAATGGGGAGGGCGAGTCGGAGGTTAGGCCGGCGAAGAGGATGAGAGCAGGCAGTGGAGAGATGAGTAGAGTGGCGGAGATTGTGCTGGTGTTGTCGGCGATGGCTGGAATGAGGGGAGGGAAGAGGCCGACGGAGGCGGAGGTTGGGTTGATGGCGGAGGCTAGGGCAAAATTGGTGGAAATTTGTCAGGAATTGTCGCCTAAGGATTTGGTGGGTAGAGATGCCATTGGAGCTGTTATTGAGGATTTAGGGCTCAATTTGAAGGTCAAAGATCAAAGATTAGGGTTTACGGGTACTAGATTGTCTATTAAAGAAAAGTTGTCGCTTGCTAAAATGAAGGTAATAGTCTATTATTCAATGATTCGGTATAGGGTTCAATTATTGTTCTTCTTTTCTCATTTACATAGGATGCGCTAAGGCCATTATATTGGGGAAAAGTGGTGTTTACAATGGTAAAAATGAAATTTTCATTTGTTTTTGGAATCTGGGTGGGGCTTATTTATCTTGAATTTTGTGCCATCGTTTTTCATTCTTTCTGTTGAAATAGCTATATTTCTTTCTCCATTCTCCGTTCTGGTGGGAAATTAGGATGTAGTCAACTCTTTGATTTATGAACAAAGAAGCATGCTTCTATTTGGTTATAGGTTCTCTGGGTAGTTCTGTTGTTGGTGTCAAATTTACTATTTTTCTACTAACTTATGTAGTTGGTGGAACTTGACTATATTAGGAAGGATCCAACGAACAATTAACTTGTTTTTATGGAGTTTTGATATAAACCTTGTACGTTTTGTAGCTTCTTGTTGAATTTTTTTGTCATAAATTGTTTTGAGTGCAGAAGATATTTAACTTTTTTTTCCCTAATTGTGGTTGCATTCTCTTTAAGAATCTGATAGCAAAAAAATTGGGTCTTTCTTACTACTTTACAGATAGAAGAGTCTAAGAAGTTCAGTGCACCATCTGTTGCACATACATCTCTTATGTCACAGACAAATGTTGGCTCTGTCGCTGATAGCCGTGGGCCATCGCATATAATTCGCATGTTTCCGTCTGATAAACCAAATAATGCCCCATTTCCTCCTGGAAACCACCTTGGATCTTCAGCTACAGCCAATCAACACGCGGGGTTATCTAACCATGGTTTAGATAGGGACCCATCGACATTAGCATTTCCTAAAGCTGATCGAGCACAATTGAAATCTGATGGAGCTTCCAGTGCACATCCAGTACATGGTAATAGCATTGTACTTTTGTTTGTTTCTCTTTTTTTCTCTCTCCTCTTTTTTGTTGTGGCTATATTGGATACTGTTCAGTCTGGTAATTCTGATTTGTATACTAGCTGGTTATATTCTCAATCAAACTCTGATAATGGCCTGAGTGCAACTTACAGGATGCACACTTCTGAGTGTTATAGGTATACTTTTTCATAGGCTTAATTGTAGATAAAATTGTGTTCATCAAATTCCATATTTTGGTGGTTGATTCTGATATGTAAGGATTTTCACTGGGAAGTAAAATATACTTGATTGAAAGCAAATATTGTTATTCTTAAGTAGACATATATGCACATGCACTGAGTTAAGTTTTGAAGTTTGATATCTAATATTGAACTTTTGGGTAGCTTTTACTTTGATCTGTTAATTAATGGTTTCTTTATTACAAATTTGCAGCAAATGCATCTGGAAATCACATGTTGGTAAATGCACAAGCTTGGTCTATGCAACCTCACTCAACGTCATCAACTAAATTTACACCAGAAAACAAGGCACCGAGTTACAATTCTGCTATGGTTGAAGGAACTGCTGAATTGGGTGTGCCACGACCATTTTCTCAAGGAGCCAGAGATCAAAATTTCAGACCATTTATATCTCAAACTGCAGCTGCAAATATGCCAAACATGCATCCTCCAGTACAAGGGCTAAAGTATGTTCAGGCTTCATCAAGTTTCACTAGCCATAACGAAATTGCAATGATAGTCCAAAAGCTATTGCAGCCAAAACTTCCTCAACATCCCACGTGGACTCCACCTTCAAGGGAATATATGAATAAGTTGTTGACTTGCCAAATGTGCAAACTCAGTGTTAATGAGGTAGAAACTGTAGTGCTTTGTGACGCTTGTGAGAAAGGATTTCATTTGAAATGTCTAGAAGCTGTAAATCAGAAAGGAATTCCCAGAGGTGAGTGGTACTGCATGAGGTGCACATCAATGAGCAATGGGAAACCTTTCCCTCCAAAATATGGTCGTGTTATGAGAAGTGTGACTCAATCAAAAGTGCCTTCGAACTCGACTGGATCACAGCCATCATCAGATAAGAAACTAGGGACTGTGGATCAAAAGGTCCAGGAGAAAATAACTGCAAACGGAAGCTCTAGTACACAAAGTCATGTTGGATCTGGTACTTCAGACAGAAATGCTTCTCATGTGAATATTACTGATGCAAGAGAACATACAGACAATAGTGTGACATCAAGTGGACAAGATATTGATCAGGCAGCTTCTGACAGAACATTGCTAAATAACCAAGTTAAAAGCTTGGAGACTGTTTGTGAATCTTCTTCTGTTGGCTTATCAAGTGAACAGTCTCCTGAACATAAGCAATTATCCGAATGTACCCACCATAAGCAAGTATCTGAATCAACTAAACAAACGCTACCATTACAAGGAGAGAAATTAGCTTCCTTGCCTAAATTGCAGCCTTCTGCTATGCCAACAATGAACAACAAAGATTCCAAAACATCAAACAACTCACAGTATGTTGTCCAAACAGAAACACAAAACAATTGCGACATACCTTCAACAACTGAGGACCAACCTATATTGGTAGAATCACAGAACAAACCAGAAAAAAGCGATTGCGATTCATCAGTTGATGTCAAGAAGACTGAGCTACTTGTTACTCATGCAAATCCTTCTGGTAACTCTGAAGCTAATGATGGCGCCAGTGAAAATTCTGGATTGTCTTCAAATGGCTTCCATGATATTCAATGGATAGGCAATGCACTTAAAGTTCTGGATGGAAATACATACTATGAGTCTTGCTCCATCAATGGGGTATCATATAAACTGAATGATCATGCCCTTTTTCATTCTGTCCATGGAAATTTGATACCATCTAAGCTTAAGGTGATTAAATTATCAAGCTCTTCCATCATGATTATATTTGCTATTTTTAACAACTACAAACATGTAGGATTCTTAATATGGTTTTGTCTGATGTAAGAGCTGTTGTTGACAATTGCTTTCAGTTGAGAATCGTAGATCTACTTTGCAATTTGTCATTTTAAATGCCTTGTTCTTGCTGTTTTCTATAGTACACTCAGAGAACTCATCATCCTTGTCTCTTTACTTTTTCTTGAAATTGCAGGTGATGTGGGAGGATAGTAAAACTGGATTAAAATGGGTAACTGTTGAGCAGTGCTACTTTCCCGTTGATTTACCTGAGGGTGTAGGCCACCCATGTGGCCCTGAAAGCATTGAGGTAAGCTATTTTTCTCCTAGACTCTCAAATTATTTTACCATTTGAAACATGCAGTTTTTCAACAATCGCTGGGGTAGACTAGGAGTAACGTATATGATAAACAACAAGACTAATGGAAGTAAGGTAGTAGGCTTGCAATAGAAGGTTGTAATATCTAACTTTAACAGATGACGAATGGGGACTTAGCCTTTGTTTGGATGGAAGGAAAGCAAGAGAAAAGAGAAATATAATTTCTCTTCCTTTCTATTGTTTGGACAAAAATAAGCAAGGGAAAGGGAGAGAATGGAGAGGAAAGGGAGAGAAAT
>JANZLH020000427.1:6700217-6723979 GCA_026770325.2 Erythroxylum fimbriatum
GAAAGATGGTTCAATGCTATGAAAGAAGAGTTGAAATCAATGGATGACAACAATGTCTGGGAATTAGTTAAGTTGCCAGAAGGTGCAAAACAAGTGGGTTGTAAATGGGTCTTTAAGACCAAACACGACTTACAAGGCAACATTGAAAGGTATAAAGCAAGAATTGTTGCCAAAGGTTACACTCAAAAGGATGGTATTGACTATAAAGAGACCTTCTCTCCAGTTTCAAAAAAGGACTCTTTAAGAATTGTTACGACCCTAGTGGCACATTATGATTTATAGTTTCACCAAATGAATGTAAAACCCTTTTTTTAAAATGGTGACTTGTAAGAAGAAGTTTATATGGATCAACCGGAAGGTTTCGTGACCACAGGAAAGGAACGATTAGTGTGTAAATTAAAGAAGACAATATATGGACTGAAGCAAACTTCCCGAAAATGGTATCTAAAGTTTAATAATATCATTATGTCTAATGGTTTTATAGAAAACACCATTGATAAGTGTACCTATATGAAGGTTAGTGGGAGCAAATTCATTATATTAGTCCTATATGTTGATGATATCCTTTTTGTTGCTAATAATATGGTTTTGTTACATGATGTAAAGAATTTTCTCTTTAATAATTTCGAAATGAAAGATAAGGGTAAGGCATCCTATGTGATAGGAATTGAATTATCCTATGATAGATCACAAGGATTGTTAGGATTGTATTAGAAAGGTTATATTAAGAAAGTATTAGAAAGATTTCAAATGAAAAAATGCTCCGCAGGGATAGTTCCAATTCAAAAAGGGAACAAATTTAGTCAAATGTAATGTCCACGAAACGATTTGAAACGTAAGCAAATGGAGTCTATTCCTTATGCGTCAGTAGTTGGGAGCTTAATGTATGCTCAAACATGCACTCGGCTAGATATCAGTTTTGCTGTCAGAATGCTAGGCCGATATCAAAGCAATCCTGGAATGGACCACTGGAAAGCTACAAAGAAAGTTCTTAGATATTTACAAGGCACAAAGGATTATATACTCCCATATAGAAAATCAACCCATCTCGAAGTGATAGGTTACTTAGATTCAGATTATGCCGATTGTGTAGACTCACAAAAATATACATTCGGTTATATGCTCTTATTAGCTGGAGGGGTGGTTTTGTGAAAAAGTGAAAAGCAACTCGTCATTGCTACTTCCACTATGGAGGCTGAATTTGTGGCGTGCTTTGAGGCCACGATTCATAGATTGTGGTTACGAAACTTTATCTTAGGTCTTGGCATTGTCAATAGTATTAATAGACCGTTAAGAATTTATGGTGATAATTTCGCAGCTGTTTTCTTCTCTAAGAATGACAAGTATTCAAAAGGTGCGAAACACAGATTTGAAGTATTTGTCTGTCAAAGAAGAAGTGCAAAATCATAAAGTGTCAATTGAGTATATTGGTACCGATCTCATAGTAGCGGATCCGTTAACTAAAGGCTTACCACCTAAAACATTTATTGTTCATGTTGAACGGATGAGTCTTATAGATAAGTCCTTGTTAGCATAGTGTTCTGACATGTATATATACATATAAGTGTTTTGCTCAAATTGTTATGACACTTGTGAATTCAATTACAGTCGTATGCTTTTGCTCACTTACTTATTATCCAGATTATGTTGTATACAATAATTATTATTTGTGTGATAAAAATTACATAACCCATTTAAATTTTAATAAGTTGAGTTGATTATGTGATACATAGAAGGAATCATATTGTATAACTTGTGACCGTCATGATCTCATCATCTTAATTCAATTAAGGATGACTTGATCAATTCCATGTATTATGTGTACTTAAAGTTTTATTGTTGAATCACCAAGTTGTAACACGGGCCAAGTGGGAGATTGTTCGATTATTTGTTAGATTAATTTAATAGCCCATGTCACCTATATATTTGAGTCCAATGAACAGAGCCCAAGATGATGGTTATTGGGTTTGAAAGTTTTGATCTCAAATGGGTTCAAGACCCTATCTCTCTCTCTTTGAAAATAAACCAACATGATAGTTCGTGAAGAGAGGGAATCAATCTTTACAAACACTATTATGGATTCAGGTATGATTTAATAAATCAATCCACAAATGTCTAACAAGCGGGTGATTGGACGTGTGCGACTCCATATGTCCTTGACTCCTCCTCTGGACTTGGTGTATATGTAGCCTTGGTCTATGTTGGTCATAGGTGTTTGAGTAAATCACATTATAGTGGAGTGCAGAACATTCAAAGGCTGTGGTAGATTGGGTATGTGTGACTCTTTTGCTGTGTGTGATTTCTTGGTTGCATCGTTCTTCTTTGGCTGTGCGTGATTTATTTGATAAATCGTTTTTGGTTATATGTACGCAACTTCTTGGTTGAATCGTGTTTGGTTGGCTGTTGTGGTGTGCGTGCACAACTCCATCTTAGGCAACAACGATTGTCAATTGATTTCCTTGTGGGTTGCGTATACTTTGGTTGGTGAATGTGTTATCAGTGCAACTGTAGCTTCGTGTTGGTGTTTATATGAATCAGCTTGGTATCTTCTTTAATTCTCCAACGTATATTGGAACTTAGGAGCTAATATATTTTCTGGACTGACTACGATAGTATCATTGGTGAACAACTATCAGATTTATCTTTGGAAGAGCTGAAAACATTGGGAAGTTGTTCTTTTTCTATCTCAAGTGTATTTGTTTTTGTTCCTAGTTATTTTAATCACTTGAGTTATTTGTTTATTGTTCTTTCATTAAGCATTATTTGAAAAAAAATCCTCTATTTGAGGTTAGTACAAGATGGTCATACTATTGGGTGTGAAATTCTTTCACGCGTTATAAGGATGAGGGATAGTGCCAAGGGTAGAGTGGTGTCGGCTCAATAAAGCCTTGTATAAAACTATTGTCGTTAGTGAAAGAATGAAGCTGGATGAGGGCCGACAGATGTAGGCAAGGTGTGTCTAACTACGTTACCAAATTTTGGTGTTGATTTATATTTGTGTGTTTAATTTTTTTTGTTTTTGATTGTGCTAGAAACGATTATGATAAATCTGATACACCCCTATGTTTTTTCAATATATACACATACATATGCATATAGGTATTTGAAAGTTGCAATGCTTGTGAATGATTGAGTATTGAAGTCAACGTTTAAATATATAAATTTAAAAGAAAGATTAAAAAGAGTCGTAATTTTGTGATCTCCACATCCATCTTTCAACATAATTTTGTGATTATGAGACACAGAGAGTCGTAATCTCCCTCAGATTCCTAAAATACATCTGCATATTTTGCTAGTCATTTTTGGAACTCCTTTTGTTGTTATCCTGACTAGACTGTCATAGAGTGAATATTTCTATTTTATTTCTCTAACTTATCTCTAATTTGGGGTAATAACGTAAATTTTCATAACTTGTACCCGCCATTGCTTGTAATGACATAGCTGGCCAATGTCTTTTTGGTAATTGTTCATTTTCATGTTCGTCTGCTTCCTCGGTTTCCACAACATACATTTATACCATTCTCTTTTTACACTTGTGACTAGGACTATACTTCTCATCACACAAAAAATATAAGCCTTTAGCGCTGCTTTCATCCAATCCTTTATTGTTAGTTGTCCTTGTTATCCTTTGCTCATTACGTTTAACACCATGGTTACTTGCTAGTCTAGGTAGGATTCTTGTTGTTGGTCTTGAATTTCGTTATTGATTGCCTGTCATAAAGAAACCTTTGTTCCCACTCCTTTTTTGCCTATAGCATTTACCTGCCACTATTTCATATTTCTTTCCCAAATCATAAGCTTGTTAAAGAGTTCTTGGTGCTTGGATTCTTACTAGATACTTAATTTTTGGTTTGATTACTTTAAGAAATAAACTCACAAGTTATGGCTCTAGCATGACTAACTTGTGGAGACAAAAGTTCGAGTCTTGCTCAATGCTCCTTGATTGATCCTTCTTGCCTTAACTCCTTCAAATCTTCTATCGGGTGCTTAAATAGACTTTCACCAAATCGCTGCTCTAGTGCCACCAAATACTCCCTCCAACTTAGTTCTTCGATTGTCAGCTTGTTTCTCATGTTTGGTGGAATGTTAAAGTTTCACCATCTAAATACATAGTAGCTACTTCCACCTTGAGCTCTAAGGACATTTTATCTAATTATTTCTTTCCCCATACTTTGATGATTCTATAGCTTTGACACAAATTTGATACTGTTTAGTGAAAACCCTAATTCCAGTGACAAGATTTAAGGTGTAGGGAAGAACAATAAAGATTGTAAAGAGAAGAATCGAAGGCAATTAATTTACTAACTTATGTTATTCCTGTTACAATAGTTAATAAATAATTGTTACTGCACTTCCACTAAGATTGTCATCTCATCTATTCACTATTAACTCAAATGTAAAGATTAAAAAATTTAACCAATTCGGCCGATTTAATCTTAAAAATCTTAAACCGTTTAATTTTTTAATTCAGTTTTTAACTTTTCGGTTCTATTTACTTTTATAACTCTTATTATTAAAAATCAATCATTTTATTAATTAACTGGTCAATTTTGGTAAATTAACAAATTCTTATAAATAAAAATCAATCAATCAATTTTTATTTAACAATCTCTTTTTTGCAATTAAACTTCAAATTATATTTTAAATTTTTTAATTTTATCCAATTTTTTGACGGTGTAATATTGGTTCATCTTAAATTCCGATTCAATTTTTAAAATATTGATCAAACGATATCGTTTACACAATTTTTTATCATTATATAATCATACGATATCACTTTATTATCTATACTACAAATCTTCATCTTCTATCTTGGTCCTCCTCTTATTCCAAATGACATACGATTCTTCATCTTCCATCTTGGTCCTCCCTCTTATTCCAAATGACATACTTTAGTATTTATTCCATAAGATGGAATTAAAGGGGTTGAATAGTCTAAGGTGCCAACCATCGCAGACTTCTGTTTTCCATAATCTTTTTTCCAGCAATTAAGATAAACATTGACATATAAACCTGATCTGCCAAACTCCTAAGCTTTAATTGATTGAAAAGGTGTAAAAGCAGATGCTCGGAATTAAGTTGACGTTGATATTACTTCGACATTGAAATAAACAAAATCATGTACAAGACCAAAAAAGCATTTAATGTGATGAGAAAGACGTGTCGGCAGACTTTTGGAAAATCGAAGTGTAAGAACAAAACCACCGTTAGTTATATTAATTATGTACTTGACTATTTGTCCATCTCACGACTCAACGTTGACGTTTTGACTATTACATATAGAGATATATACATGATAATAGTCTAGTCCATTTCACAACTCAATGTTGACGTTTTGACTATTTTTTTTGGTATGCCTAGGGTATCTATTGACGAAATTAGTGACTAATTTCTTCGCTGCAGGAACATCTTCAACATAGAAGGGCTACAGCTGACCCAGGAGCTTGCTGCATTCCTAAGGGTGGGATTCGAACCCTCAACCACTTGGTTAAGCGACGAAGGCATGTACCACCTACGCCAACCCACTAGATTACGACGTTTTGACTATTACATATAGAGATATATACATGATAATAGTAATATTCTTTCATTGATACATAACAATACATCGTCGTAAGAGCAGCATAAGGTTATTCTGTGCGGTCACTTTGCGACGGAGTAGAGATCTAGAACTAGAAGCGAGTGTCCGTGAATAGAGTAGATATCTAACTTTATATGTATGAAGAAGTAAATGAACTGGGGCTTGTAAATTGAGGCAACCAAGTGTAAAAATTTCAAAATATGTTCTTGATAATCTTTTGACAGCAACACTACAGTGGATAGGAAACCAGGGGCTAGCTGGTGGCTAATCAGATAGTCTTGCGCATGGCACACCGTTTACACATTGAGCATATTTTTAAATACGATATGGGCATATATACATGACATATTATATATTTAGTGTTAATAGATGAATAAATAATAACAAGAATGCAACATTCAAAACAAAAATACTCAAATTTGGTTAAGAAACTTTGATGATATATAAATATTCGTATTGTAGAAGATAGAAAGGGATGAGGCCAAATACTCTCGAGCAAATTGAGGCTCAAAAATTTTAAAATAGATTAAACTTTAAAATTAATTAAAAAAAGTATAGTTTTATTACTGAGGGGGAGTCTGAGAATAATTAGTAAAAGTTATTTTTTTGTGACCAGAAGGTTACAAGTTCGAATTAAAAAATAACTTCTTTGTAAAAATTCAAGGGAAATGATGCATAAATTGATGACCTTCCCTAGACCCTCGTAAGGCGAGAAGTCTTGTGCACTGAGTACGTTGACCAAACGAGTCGATGATTAATTCTTTTCATTTTTTTTATTGTGATTGTTGTCCATGTTTGAGAATAATGGTTGGGATGGATTGCGTGGTCGTCCATCCCAACAGCAGTTGCACAGGAAGCCAAGGCCGAAGAGGTAAAGGAAGAGAGAGAACCCTTTGCACAAAGGCACGACTGGGATGGATGCAGAGACACACATCATATAACCGGGAGGCACAAGAAGAGAGGTAGCCATATCACCGTTGGATTAAATGGTCGGTTGGGATGGATTGATATAACTGTGGAGTACAACATTCAATGAACAGATAACTCTCCGATGCGATGGGTCAGAACTTTCAGAGAGGGAGGTGGCTCGAGAACTATCAGAGAGGGGGAGGGGGAGAAAGTGACCGTTGGATTAAATGGGCGGTTGGTATGGATTGCGTGGTCGTCATTCATTCGTCTCACTTTCCCTTTCAGTATTCGATTCTCAGTAATATGTATATTTTTTCTAACCGTTTCGTAAATGGACGAGGGCGATTTCTTTATATAAGATAATTATATATTATAAATTTATCGGACGAAGTCATATACAGATTATCAAAAACCAGAAGAAAAAAATTATACACTTGAGAACGTCATAAATAAATCTTGTGTTTCGTTTGTTACTAATAAAAATTTATCAGGACCGAAAATGGTTCAATATTTTTCTCATCATTTCCTTCATCTCCTTGATTTCTTTTCCGAGTAACTTGATGTCTTGTCTTATTTGAACTATCTCTTTTCGTAAGTCATTTGATGAGCGTATCTTAACATGGTTATCCTAAATAATCAATAATAACTAGATATATTCATGCAGAAGATTAATAATAGCATGAAAAAACATAATAATAATATTAAAATTAATAATTTCTCGTTCCTCTTAGTTTTCGCTTTGTCTAACGTTTGTTATTTTAATAAAAGGAACCTTTTTCTACATGCAACCGTTTCGTCTGCTTTCTTTTGTCTGCTTTTTTCCGTTTGTTTTCTTTCATCTGTTTTCTTATTTGGCTTCCCTCTGCTTTTTATGTTAGCTTCCGTCTGCAGGTTACGTATTCATTAATATATTCACGAAAAAATTATAATCAAGATGATACAGCAAACCTTTCTTCAGTAAGGGAAAAAATTATAATCAAGATGATACAGCAAACCTTTATTTTTATTAAGATAATTATTAAAAGACAAAGCAAGACAAGATAAGTAAATTACCATTGTATCCTTATTTAACAAAAGATAAATAAGTTCTATAATCAGGACATAAAGGTCTATAAGTTTCAATTCCCTTCTTTGATAAATTAGGAAAACAAACAAGGAAAAGGAAATCTAATTTCTCTCCTATTCCTTTCTCCTCTTTTCCCCTCAATATTTCCTTTCCTTTCCCTTGTGCAAATAAGGATCCAAACAAAGGCTTAATGTCTTAAGTTTGCTTGCATACCAGTAGAAAGAGGTCTTGCTAGAGCTTATCTTGAAAAGTGAAGTAACATCAATTTACTTAGAATTATAATCCCTCCTTCATTCAATGAGAACCTCTCTTAACAGAGGATGACAGTTATTATGTAGTTATGCCACTTTTGCTCCTTGCAGGTCTATGAATCCAACCACGAATACAGTGTAGTAGCTAGCTTGATTCAAGGGCCTTGCAAAGTTCTCCCTTCCACCAAATTCAAGGAAGACTGTGAAAGAAGTGAAATGAAAACTGATACCAGTACTCGATCACATCCAGTTTTCTTGTGCAAGTATGCTGCTTCAATCTGGAATTCCTTGAATCATTTGCAAATTCTTACAATTGCTTTACTGAGGTTCAGAAAATATACCTTTTTGTGACTCTGATTGAATGTTTGGGTTTACTGAATTACCATGATCTAGACATGGGTATTAGGATGGAATACATTGGTAGGGGTTATTTTAGGTGGTTTGGGGATAGGTGACATGAGTGTGAGAGTTGTGTTTTCAGGATGCAATGTTAACTCTGTAATGTTCAGATGAAAATACCATGAATATCTTAGATGTCTGTTAGTCCTTTGTTACATGTTGACTTATGTTAAATATCTGTTTTGGGACCATGGATTAGCCTTTGTATCCGGGGTTATGGTGATTTCTTCATTTTTCACATTCTTTGTTTTGGAGGAAGAGAGAGAGAGAGAGAGAGAGAGATGAGATTGAGAAAGAGGACTGTTGTTAGTTTTGCTTTCTTGTGTTTATTTGCAAGGGATTTGTAGAATACTTGAAGAGAATTGAAGGGGAAAACAGAGCACTATTAACTGAGAACCATTTGCATGGCTCACTGAACTCCCCATCTATTGGCCTATGGTTTGCCCTTGGTGGGGAGAGAGAAATTAGACCATTTGGACAGAATTTTCAAAGGGATAGAATTCATGCTATTCTGTGGTGCAGGCTGAGAATATCTAGTTCTGACGGTGCCTTTTATTCTCTGCATTAAAGCTTAGAATGAGTTGTGGCTCACCTTTGTTGAAGACTTTCTTTTTTGTGTGTTGCAGATGGTTTTTCGATCAACTGAAAGGAACTTTCAAGCCTATTGTTGGCTAATTAGTCGTGCTCGTATCTTTTAGAGACATGAATGATCTGACTGACAATTCATGGGGCTCCTTTGATCAGGTAATCGAGAATCCAATATATGCAGTTTGCTTCTGCCTCTTCCTTTGAAAATGCCGTTATGCTCAGATATGGTGCCATCTCCAGTTTACAGTTTTGAAAATCCAAATCCATCCTTTAAACATTATTTATTGCCTAATGTAGCTTTAAACCTTTCTGGCAGCTGGGATTTCTGCACAATGATATTTTTCCTCTTTGGAAAATGCTGTTGTGCTCAGATATGGTGCCATCTCCAATGTATAGTTTTGGTAATCCAAATCTAGCCATTATACATTATTTGTAGTCGAATGTAGCTTTAAACCTTTACAGCAGCTGGGAATTTCTGCACAATGATATTTTTCATGCCAAATAGTTGATGAGATCAATCAGCCTATATTATTCACAGTGAGAGCTTTGGTCGTCTAAAGCTTAAGTCAGTCTCACATGTCCATGTATTGGTTCTATTTCTTCCATATTCATTGGAGATTTTACCTACTCACGGGAAACAATGTTTGGAAGCCTGGATTGAGGCATCTAACCAAAATGTTAAAGATGGTCAAGGTTTAGCTGGTCGAATCAGATTCAACTAGTCAAATCGGATTCAATATAGTAGTTAAAATTTAAATAACCTAAAAGAATGTAACACACTTTTTGAAAAAAATTTTAGTTTTTTGAATCAAAGTGGGATTGAACTAGATTGGTTCATTGGCTTTTGATTCAGTTAACAAAAACATTCAGTTCAACATCGAGCCACTTTCAAGACTGCTTGACTGAATTATTGGGTGGGCACAACCAGTTCAGTCCAGTTGTCTAATCATTGTGAAATAGAAAGTGTTACTTGGAATGATCAACTGACTGTTAGACGCTTGCTTTGGATTTTCAAGTCATTGTGAGATTACATTTGGAAAATGAGTATCATTGAAAGGAAGTTTATGTTTTTTCTCAAACTTTTCACCTCTAGTATTATCTATTCCAATTTCGTTTCACTACAGCTCTTCGAATATACTTGGTAGTTTTTGAGTTCGTCTCTTATTTTATTGGCCTAAAACAGGTAAACCATATGGTATTGAGCTTTTGAGATTGATAAGGAGTACTATGCACTCTTATGTCATGTACAATATGTAGGTCTAGCTCCTGTATGTAAAGTTTCCCCTTGTCAAATTTTTAGTGTAACGCACAGCATTTTATTGTAAATTACAGAATGAACATTATGCTCTGTTCTTTGAATCCTTTAGTTATTCATGATATGGAAATCATCTACTCTGAACACTTTTACTATAAATTTTTTATGTCGTCTTTGAAATTATCATTTTACCACAAAAACTCCTCAAGTTGATGATGTAATTAAGGAAGAGTGAAATTTGTGCTTCATAAATCATAATCACTGGTACGCTCTAGACATAGAAAATATTATTTTTGTTATGAACAGGGGTCTTAGATCTGATGACGTTTCATTATGATCAATAAGTCCTCTAGCTATACTTATCATAGAATTATTTAAGTCACACGCTTATAATTGCATCATTGTAGAAAAGCACAAGTGATATTGATTAGTGGGTCAATTGCCAAATACGTGATTCTTTCTCTTACTGAAGAATTTAGCTGTGCTAAAACCCTAGATTGTTTCTCTCTGTCTCTCTATCGCTCTCTCTTTTTGCATATATTTAGGCATGGCTGCACTGGGAGTTGAAACGTGTTTCAAGATTTGAAACATTAGAACAAGATAAGGAACGATAGAGAACTAGAAATATATGTTCACATGGGTGAAAAAGGGAATGAACTTGTTATATCTCCAGTTACTTTGATATATAAGATTAAGATATGTTCGCCCTAAATTTCATGCACGTCAACATTTCCAATAACGTTAAAGTGGGTAGGGCAATAGGTGCATCATTTCCTAATCATTTTGGTTGTTTTTGGTAGCTATATCACATTGGCATTAACACCCGAGTCTCTATATTGCTTGAGGTTAACTTAAATCTTTCTCAGAGTAAGCGAACGATACTGCTGTTTCTCCTATTATTTAGTAGATATGTATCCTGGTAAAGCTTTCTTACTCCCTATTTTGCTTTGTCCTTACAGAACCTAGCGCTATGTGCTTTTATTGCCTGATGAATCCAGAACCAATCCATTACTCTGTTTGACTTATCATTGGAAGGCTGTTCCTTACCCGTGTTACAAAGACCATGCCTTGGATAAAGTTGTCCAATAAAATATGCGGAATAGAGGTTTAAGAACTTTGGAGTGTATCATGTATAGGAGACTAGGGCACTCAAAAATTCGTTGTGTTGTTTGATTCATCAATGGTCACATGGTCTCACATTTAAAGTTGGAATAGATTATGATTTTATTACTCGCCCTCCTTGTAGACCATTAGATTAGGGTCTACAATTTCCAATTTCCATGTCTAGTTGCAGGATTAGTGGAATGCAAGACTTCAATTATTATTACCACGCTAAACCTTTCCCTTCAGTCAATCAGAACTTTTTAACTTGATGCCACAAGTTCTCAACTCGGTTGGCTTCTGCTTTCCTTGTCAAGTGACTGAGTTTTCCAGAAAAGAGAGAAATATAACTTTGCCTTGGACTCGGTAAACAACGGTTTAAACCGTCTAAAGAAGACAGGATCGTCCTATTGGACTGCAGGGACCACAGTAACAATAATAAGCAGACAAGAACACAAGACACAAGTTTAACTACCGAATCTTTTTTGACCATTCCACCACCTTTACCTTTACCTTTCTAGCCACAGACTTCGCCGTCCCTTATCTGTTTGAAGAAGTCCATTACATGCATGCGATAATTCAAGCATCATTTTTAGTCTTCCCATCGTACGTAACAAATCCAGTGGCTAATACAGAGTCAAATCAGCAGGTTTGACCACAATTGCCGTCTTTGCAATAATTACACCTATATTTTATGCAACAGAAAGCCAAAATCATGGCATGCAAAGTTAGCATGTTCAAAGTTGGAGGAAGAGGAAGCAAGCAAATGAAAAATGGGCCGGCCTAGTTTCTTGTGAGCCGGCGACTATCACGCTGGTGTAGACTTTGAGATGGAATGATCAAAAGGAGGGGTTGATAAAGTGAGAAAAAGATAGGTAACAAGATTCCAGGTTTTTAGATTTTATGTAACTTTTGAAAGAGGCAAAACAGTAGTGATTATTCTTGCCAAGAATTTTCATCATCTACTAATCCCCTTTGCAACTTTTACTATATCCACACTACTTTTAGGACATAAAGTAGCTAGTAAAAAGTTAGCATAATGGAGAAAGACTCCACTCAGTCTTTCTGCTGTTAGTAAAGGTTCATATACCACTTTATTATATTTGACTTCTATTAAATAAATCCTTAATTTATAAATTATAACTATTTATTTTATCCCTCAGATCCTTTACTTACATAAAAATTTATATGTTCTATGATATAAGTTGCATATTTTTAAGGGATATATCTAATTAATGAACTTGGACGTAATTATACATAAACCTTTATTTTCTTGATTTATAATATTACTGATTTATCAAAAAAACTTAATTATACATTTGTAAATATAAAGGTTTAACGATTATTTCTATTAAAAAAATTAAAAAAGGAAAAACCACCTACTAATTCCCTTTGGAACTTTTACTATATCATCACTTTTAAGAACATAATGATCAAGTCATTTAGTTAGGAAGAGTGTATAGAATTACATCATGTAGTAGTATGGCTAGCTTAAGTTTAGTGGTAAAACAAAAGGGTGCCTGCTTAATATATATTAGTATCGTACGTGTATATATAAAATTTCTTCTAAATGTGAGATGATGTTCAGATCAGTTTGCTTGCACACTTTTACTCCTATTACATTATGATGCATTAATTAGCAAGCTAATGCGTTATGATGCAGTTAATTAGGTTCCTTAAACGAAGGGTTAATGAAGGCCTGCTTCGAAATGGGTGCTATGGTGGCTTTTAGTTCACGTGCTTATTATTCTAAACAACAACGTTTATATTCCCACGATAACTATCGGTCTAGTCCACTGGTAGTTATAAGAGAGGCTGATCAGGTGCTAACTGAACCTTGATTTTTGGGATGCTTGTTTAATAAATCATAGTTAGTATGACTAATCATGTTTCTACTTTTAGCAGATCCCTCTCTTTTATCCATGTTATCTCTTAACCCTACCATTAGTCTAAGATTGGCAATGAATAAAGCCATTATATGGGTCCAAACTGTTGTCACAAAACCTACTAATCATTTACTAAACGCATTCATTGCTTAAGACTCGTTCTTTGTTCTTTCTTTCACTCTTTGATGGAGTGTTATCTTATATTTGTCAACTTGTTGGAGTCGTTATAAGTGTAGTTGACAGAAATGATTAGATATTAATTACATTTAAGTATTTAGTCATGTTAAATTATTAGCTCGTAATAATTAATGTTCAACGGCTAATATGTTAGTTATATATTTTAATGTAATTTGTTTGAAAAAAAATGATCATAAGTTTGTTTTGATTACGAATAAGATCAGTTATTTTAAGTTTTTTAATTACAAATGAAAATATAAAAATTTGATGGAATCTTTCTTTATATGTTATTGACTAATCCGAGATTTGGCTTAAGTTTAATTACTTAAGCCATAAAACTTTTCAATGATCAAATATTTGCTATGACTAAAAAACTAAACTGATGTGAAAATCTTGAACGAGTCAACTTTTCAGTTCAATTTTTAACTATCTGGTTTGATTTATTTTAATAATTCTTGTTATTTAAAATCGATTAGTTTATTAATTAATAAACCCGTTTTTGTAGACTAATCGGTTTTTATAAACTAAAAGAAGCTAACTAAGTTTCATTTAAACATTTTCTGTTTTTAATTAATAAACTTTAAGTTAAGGATAGGTTCTTTCGATCATAATTTAAATTCTTCAAAATTTTTCAATCTTTAACTTATTTTAAGATGGTCTTATACTTGTTAAACCTAAATCTCTTGTCTTATGCATATGTTATTGTTGCTCTAATGACTCATAAAAAATGTATTTAAAAGGTAATTCATATTTGTCAAATGTTACTTTTATAGGAATAAATGAAATGATACTAATTGTTGAGAAATGAGATTAAAACTCATTTATTTTATCATAATTAAAATTTAATAAAAATGTTATACTTCTAATCTCTAAAAAAGAATTCAAGTAACACTATTTCAAATCAATTAAGAGGGGTAATCAGCTCAAAACTTTCTATAAGTACAACTCAAATTTAAGTATAAATGCATGAATAATATATTAAATTTCCCCCATAATTAATTTGCAATTGGTAAAGTTGCTCCTTTGTGACCACCAGTCACAGGTTGAAACGATGGAAATAGCCTTTTTGTAAAAATAGAAAGGAAAGGTTGCGTACAATATTCTGACCCTCCTTAAACCCTGCAAAGCGAGAAGCTTTATGCTTTGGGTATGTTGACTTTTTTTTTAATGAATTTGCAAATTTTTAGAAAATATTGTAGAAAATAAAATATGTGAAATAGACATTTATGTAAGAAAAAAGTAGAAAAATATATTAGTTTAATAATTTATTAAAGGCTATTAAATAAGGAATACATATAAGTAGTCTTAGCTTAACTTTTCTCCAATGTTACGTACCTAAACTCATCATAGAGCAATAGTATAGCCTCCTCATTCCCTATATAAATTCAACTCTAGCCGCTCTCGTTTTCTCCACCCACAGTTCTCGTTGTATTCACTTCTTCACATACTCCTCTCCCACCACCAGCATGGCTTCCCATGGAGATAATGTTGTTGTGTCTAGTGTCAATCTTGAGAAGTTGCTTTGCATGAAAGGAGGTAAAGGAGAGGCTAGCTATGCAAACAATAGCCAAGCACAGGTAATTAAATTTTGATATATAGAAGTCTCTTCTCTTGATTTTGCATTTGTTATCTTTGACATTGTTTGTTGGATTAGTTCTCCATCAAACCATACAATTTCGGCGATTGCTGTGCTTTTGTTTTCTGGAGTTTTGTGTTATTCCCTGACTTTGTTTCACATTTGAACAGGTGGATGTATGAGTTTGAAACAGATTATTGAAGTTTTTCTGGATAACCTAATAACTAATAATCTCCTATCCTTCGGCATGGCAATCTAAACTACTTTTAAAGTTATCTTGTGTACACTCTTTAAAAGACCTACATAGAAAAGATCCAAGAGAACTTGATGAATTGAGCAAACCTTTCACCTTTATGTGATTAATGGCTTTAAACCGAACTTTGTATACGTGCAGGCCTTGCATGCCCGAGCCATGCTTCACCATCTCTTAGAAACCCTAGACAGGGTTCACTTGACCTCCTCCGAGGTCCCATTTCAAGTGGTGGACTTGGGATGCTCATCTGGGAACAACACTATCAGTACCATTGATGTGATCATCAAGCACATGATCAAACGGTACGAGTCATCGGGAATCGAGCCACCCGAGTTCGGCGCTTTCTTCTCCGATCTACCTAGCAATGATTTCAACACCCTTTTCCAGCTCCTCCCTCCCTCAGCCAACTATGGTGGCAGCATGGAAGAATGTCTGGCTGCTAGTGGCCACCGGAATTATTTTGCTGCTGCGGTCCCTGGTTCGTTCTACCGGAGATTGTTCCCCTCAAGATCCATCAACGTCTTCCACTCATCTTTCTGCTTGCATTGGCTCTCTCAGGCAAGCTTTTAGTAACTTGTGGTTTTACATAATATACATCAAAGTAGTCAAATTTGCAATTTTAGTACATCCTATACAACCTATAACCTTAACGTATGCCCAATACTACGTATTTTGTTGGCTCCCAAAGCTGATGTAAGTCCTAATTAATCGCATATGTACCTCTAAACTTTATTGTGATTCTCAATTTTCTTTTTTGCTGGATTTTAGGATGGTCAAAAAGGCTATGATCACCTAGTAAAAATAATGATCATTCAGGGTTTGAAATATTGCATATATCTAAAATTTTGGATATGACTTCAAGGATTGAAATTTTGGTTATCCAAAGTCTGTCTTCCTGAGAATATGGGCAGGTGGGGAAGAAATTGAGAGACAGACAGGAAGAGAAACTTTATGAAACATAATAATAAGAAACGAAGATTATGGTTTCCTTGGAGCTTAGTGTTTGGTCGTATTAAAACTCGTAATATAAAAAGGTTAAAGTTATTTTCCTGCAATGGTGTAGTAATGAATAGCAATAACTAACCATGTAGGTGCCAGAGAGTGTGGTGGACAAGAGATCAAGGGCATATAACAGAGGGAGAGTGTACATCCATGGTGCAGGAGAGGCGGTAGCAGAGGCATACAAGCAGCAATTCCAAAAGGACTTGGCAGATTTCATGAGAGCAAGATCACAGGAGATAAAAAATGGCGGGTCCATGTTCCTTGCTTGCTTGGGCAGAACCTCTGTCGAACCCACTGACCAAGGCGGGGCTGGCCTTCTCTTTGGGACCCACTATCAGGATGCTTGGGATGATCTTGTTCGCGAGGTAATTCTATTTCATTCATCAGTGTCTTAATAATTAAGAGGTTAATTATTAAACTTGTTTACTACAGAACCTTAGGTGAATCATCACGCATTTCCACGCAGTACATATTTGTTTTTTTGTGTAAAAAGAGAAACAGCTTTTTTTAGCCGACCAAAAAGCAAGGAAACACTATGCTGGAAGGGGAGTGATTTGCGTACAGTGCTTTTAGAAAAACTTATTATGAAATTGTACCAGAACAAAAGAACAACCTATTACGAAATTAATGTCACTGTCTGAGTAAAGATTATGAAGGCACCAGTCATGATACACCCTACTGTTAGTCGTCTGATTTCTTACCAAAAATAGGATCATAGCCATTCACTTGCTGACTGCTGTGTCGGCAGCATGATGAGTTGGTGACTGTTCACAAGTGGGTGGACGGAACATTGCAAGTTTTTTCTAAAGTGCTAAAGGAACACACAAAAAAGTCACTAAGATGATGATCGAAGTGAAGCCCCAAAAGTTGAGCATATCCTGTCCCTCTGATCAACTTTGTGCTCTTTACCAATAGAGTACATGGATATCATGATCAACTTTGTTTGTAGGTAATGTGGATAGCACAAACATTCAACCACGTAGTTGAACTAAGCTTGAGCTACTGGTCAGTGGGCATTGGTGAACTTGGGCCAAAGCCTAATTGGTATTCTTTGATATTTTTGTTAAACTAATGTTATAATAATAATAATAATAATCTCAGGGCCTCATTACTAGGGAGAAGCGTGACACCTTCAACATTCCAGTATACGCACCAAGCCTACAAGAGTTCAAGGAGGTGGTCGAAGCCAATGGCTCGTACACTATAAACAAGCTTGAAATTTTCAAAGGGGGGAGTCCTTTGGTTGTCAACCACCCTGATGATGCCGCTGAGGTTGGTCGAGCCTTGGCCAACAGCTGCCGGAGTGTCTCCGGAGTCCTTGTAGACGCGCACATTGGTGATCGGCTAAGTGAAGAACTCTTTTTACGAGTGGAGCGTCGAGGCACCAACCATGCCAAAGAGCTCGTAGAGAAGCTACAGTTCTACCATATTGTTGCTTCTCTTTCACTTGCTTAAAGATATATAAGAGACTAAAGGGTCTTGTTAAAAAAGTGCTCTCTCTCTCTCTATCTTCTTTTTTCCTTCCTTTATATAATCTTCTCTCCACCTTTCTTGTGTTATTTGTGGCAAACCAGAGAAGTTTTAAGCAGAAAAACTACAATAGTAACTTCATGTTCCCTTGATCCAAAATTTGTAATGAAACTTATATGCAAAGCATAAGTTATAGTATGCAAATTAAGGCCTTGCTTTCTCTCACAACTATTTAGCTGCTTTGTGTCAAGATAATAAGGAGACAAAGAGAAGGTCAATCAATTGCGCTGTCATTTTTTGCGTTCCCAGGTGAGTATCCTTACTCTCTTAATGATATAATGTTCTTGATACTATTATTTAATATATATTCAATTTTAATTTTTCTAAAAAAAAAAAAATAGTTAGCATATGCATGTCCCACATGATCTAACATGTTAACACCAGAGTTAGTAACACGACCAATTTTTAGTGAATGTGCATGAACTCTAAAAATTAATGATAATGTTCAAAACTAAAAGCTGAGATATTTTCCCCTCAAAAAAAAAAAAAAAAGCTGAGATATTTTTTACTTTTAAAATAGTTAAACTGAGTGCCTTGACCTCTGCAAAATGTTGCCCGTACGAGTTTTATTCTCCAACTACAACAATGGGATCGTATTATTTCAGAAATCACAAATTCCATCTTTGCTTGCGTTAAAATTCTTATATTGATGGGCTGGGCTGAAAATACAAACATGAAATGAGCAAATGATCAAGCCTACTGTACATTCATCACTCACCTATAAACAGAGAAAATACATTAGCATATTTTGCCCCCAAACTGTTGATAACTTTCATTTACTTCATAATGTCAAACATTGCTGGAAACATATTTCTAAATCACATTCACAAATGGAATCTTTGAAACATATTTCTAAATCACATTCACAAATGGAATCTTTCTTTTTGGGGAAAAGAAGAAGCATCCCCATTTTTATGACGTCAAAATCAGAACTCACTTCCCAGCCGATGGAATTGTCAGCAACTCCAGTGATTTTCTCAAGTAGTCCACTGCAACTGAAACGTCATCAAATGCCAAGGCTCCAACTGCAAATCTTGCAGCCTTCTGGGCCTCAGCAACTTTCTCAGGTGTTGGCTGGTAATTACTGTCATATTGGTATGTTTGGGCGGAACCAGATGGGGCAGGTTCCGCAGCACTCCCATTTCTGCCGTGTGGAGTGTATTGGACAGTTGATGCTGCAGGATCTGAAGTATTCCCATTCCTGCTGTTTGGAGTGTACTGGGCTGTGGATGTGTAGCTTGTCATGGTTGGAGCTGAATGGGGAATGTAGGAAGAATCAGAGCCCTGATAGTAAGAAGGATAGTGTGTAGCTGCTGATGGTAGGCTGCTCTCGGTAAAACTTGGATAGGACTGAAAGTTTGGATAAGAGTAAGAAGAAGTATCGTGGGATTGATAACTATGGTGAAGATTCTGAGGTTCTTGTGAGTAGGACTGATGGTGGAATTGTTGAGGATATAAAGAAGTGTCTTGTCTGCTAGCTGGAGGAGGTGGATGCAAATCATGGGATGGATAACCAGCACTAGGGTAAGAAGGTGATGGGAGGATTTTAGTGGAATGTTGGTTGTTAACCGAGTCATGGAACTGATGTGATGGTGGAATGTGCTCAGAGTACTGGTTATTAACATTCTCAAGTGGTTCATGTGACAGTGAATCCTTTGTAGGATACTGATCATGGAAATGAGTTGAAGGATCAGGTTCTACTTGAGGACTGGTCACAGCTGCTTCACTTCGTGCTGGATCCTGCAGAGGAACTTATATCTTGATGATTTCCAAAAGAGTCTTAGTATACAACATATTAGTAGACTGATTTCTAACTCGATTGATGTACAAGATCCAAGGCAAAATCATTAAGCACAGAAGACTAATCATATATCTATATGCATATATTCTAGTGCACGTGCAGATAAACTTAAATCACAAACGTAATTCATTTATCAGAAAAACAAACTGAAATCAATGAACTTAAAAGAAAATGATCCTTTCGAGTCTACGACTAATTTTTCCAAAAGAGTACACAGCAAGTATTCTTCTCTTGACCCTGAAAACTTAGCCTCACCAACCGCCAAAAAGAATTGCCTTCTTTTGAAAATTCTAGAATTAGAACAATTTCCAGGAAAGATTCATGCGTTATTCAAAAAATTCATCATAAGGTAAAATGGAAAACATACATATCCATCACTACGTATGGCAAACGTATTAGACAAATCTTCATCATCAGCTGGAGGGCCAGGATTTGGCTTTTTTCCTTCTTTTACAGCTTTCCTTATATCGGCTGCTTTCCAGACTGCATACTTCTGTTTCTGCTCAAGCTGCAAGTTTGGTATATTGAGTACAAATATAATCCAAAATACAATTCAAGTGTGGTTAAAGTGAAACTGGTAGTTTGAAGAGTAAATTGAGTTGTTCATTTTCAAAACTTACATCAGGCTGAAGCACACCAAACTGGTTTATTATCTCGAAGAAGATGCTTGCTGCATAAAATGTTTTTGCCGTATTCCTGTAACAAGGCAAAAGACCCACTTGTAATAGGAACTAAAAATGGCCACATAACTCAAATTTCTAGCAAACTGTCCACTCAGTTTCAAACTCTTATTCCATAACAATGCCCATTGTTGCTTCAAGGTAACATTCAAATATTGAATATTCACAAGGCCTCAAGTGAAAGACAAATGATAATGACAACGGGAAATATTATCTTAGACATTTCCATGGAAAAAAAATACCAAGTAATACAAAATGCTTCGCCAAAAGTTCTTTAATGCTTTCCACTTTTTATCCTAAACTTAAATTTATCACTTGCGGCACCAAAATTGATTACTTATATATTATAGATGTGTTCTAGAAGTACAAAATTGAAAAGAACATAATGATATTCCTCCAAACTAGAGATGAAAAGGATGTAATCATTTTCCACAAGCCTTATGAATTCAAAACCTTATGCTATTCTCGGGAATACTCATCAAAGTTGTTATGCTAATCAGTTGATTCTACTTCATTAAAGTTATCTATGTGTAGCCTTAAAAGAAGTCCCCATTTTAACTTTATGCAGGTGCCCATTAACATGAGTCCTATTTGCTAGAGACCAACTTGCAAAAATCACTTTGTTAA
This sequence comes from Erythroxylum fimbriatum, assembly GCA_026770325.2. NCBI lineage: Eukaryota > Viridiplantae > Streptophyta > Magnoliopsida > Malpighiales > Erythroxylaceae > Erythroxylum > Erythroxylum fimbriatum. The sequence goes on from JANZLH020000427.1 coordinate 6,720,900, forward strand.
CATGTAATGCTAATGTCCAATGAAAAAGACCTGCATGGCTCTATGATTAAGTAAATATAATCAATGGACTAGGGCCTGAAAGCAGTTAACACTGAGAAAACTGGTCAAACCGTAAATCAAGAAACAAAGAAACTGCTGTAATGGAATAAAAGAATTTCCATGAATACATCACAGTTACATGTGTGGATGTTAAGGTATTTAGTACGTAAGATACAGCACTAGGTAAGTTTTCAGCCATAAGCATCGATTTCTCAGTGAGGACATGCTCAAACTAAAAGAAAAGGAATCGTCATACAAATCAGCTCGTCCAGCTCGATCTTGTTTGTCTGCCTTCCCAAAGACATTCAGGGCAAATCCTTCTAGATAAAGATTGTCTTCAGGCCCCAACTTTAGCGACTTCTTATCCTAAAGAAAAGAACAGTCTCTAATTAAAAGAGAAAAAGTACTATTAGCTGCTTCTCTAACACTAGAAAGAAACTAAAAACTTTTTTTTACACCTGCCAATTTAGACTAATAACAAACATACTTGGCGATTTAGGAAATAGTACGTTAGGATCTATTCTCCACTGAGTATCTCTACATTCACTTTATGGTTTCAATTATACTTTTTAACAACAAGAGAACTGCACAAAGTTTAAAAACTACATCTAGTTCAACCCTATATGGATATAAAAGGACCCCCCATATTCATTCAAAAGATAATAGGTTAAAAGACCATATAATCTAACTTAATAGTAGCCAAGAAAATTTTCACCTCTGATATAATATCCTTCAAACATGTGCAGTACAACATGGAAGAAACTCACAAAACAGTAATAAAATAGTTAAAGAGATATGGTTGAATGCCTATTACTGAAGATAAATAGCAAGAAAAAAATGAGCACATTTCCAATAATGAAATAAGTTGGAGACCGGAGGAAGCCCTCGAAACCACGATCAGGCATTAAAGATAACAAAAAAACACAAAGCACAGTTAAGCTGCAACCAAAGACTAAGCAAACAAGTAAGATGAATGGTTGAACAGCTGGAAACTCAGCACTAGCCGTCAGAACCTTATAGTAAAATAAGAAAATTTTGTCGAAAGGTATTGGCTCTTTAAGATTGAAAACCTCTAGCTAGTTTCCGGGGACAATTCTCATCTTTAACCCCCCTCTCTTCGCCCCTTTTACCGGGACCCAGTTAAAGAAAAGCTTCCATAAGCAAAGCCCATATGACCATTGACCAAAATGGAAATTTCCATCAATTAACTCACTCCACCTACGGTATGATAAAACGCAGCAAGAGAAAAGCAAAGATAGAATAAGATAGAAATCATGATGGAAAAAAAAGCAACCTTTTCAAGCTGATTCATGAGAGAAACAAGAAGGGAGTTGGTGGTCTTGGTTCTCTCATTCTGTGGAATCCTCAACCCTTTCTCCATCGCGTATAATCGACCTAGTTAAAACAAACCCCATTAGAAACGGAACCGAAAACAATAGTAATAAGGAGAATAAAAGAAACCGATTTCGCAAATCGGAAAGAGAGATAGAGAATTACAATAATAAGCAACGAGAGGTTCGTGCTTCTGAAGCTCATCGGCTCGTTGCAAATAAGGTAACAGTAGCTTCGCAGGCTCAGTTTCACTTGCCATTGATCTTTCTGCTTTGCTTTGTGATCTGATGTCAAGAGCTTTAAGCTACGTTAACTTAATCGTATAATGGGCCACTCGACCGGTCTCATAGACCGACCCGACTCTAAATACATGGGCACAGAGCTAGTCATACACTTTAGCCCAAAAATTTGAAAAATTTGGGCTGCTTTACAGTAAAACTTCGAAAAATAAAAATTTGATAAATTAATAAATATGATTAAATAATAAGTTTTTTAGTCCCGACTTGAACCGATGGGATAAAATAATAACCTCACCAAATGCATAAGATAATAGTTTTAAAAAAATTCATTGAGGCCCGCAGAAAATATAAAATAATAATTTATTAAATAAGTATGAAAATTGCATATATAATTTATAAAATAAAGCACTTTCTAAAAAATTTTTATTTCAAATTTTATGCTTTTCTAAAATATGTATCTATAGTCAATTGATTCTTCTTTTTATGCGAACTGAATTCAATTTCATCTTTAACTTTTTGAAGGGCATAAACCACATTCTATTTTGAATCACGCTAGCCTAAGATTAATAAACTTTTTTTTGACAAGATTAATAAACTTAGATACAATGCATCGTTATTAATTAATTGTTTATTTATTTTATTTTCTTAGTTACAGAAAAAAAATTAATTGTTTAATTGACAAATATAATGTACAAAATAAAAATTATTCTATAAATTAATTAATAAGTATTAATTTATCGATTAATTAATGAAATATTCATTTATCGATTAATTAATAACTTCGTATAAGATAATAATTTTTCAGGTCCCAAAAATATTTATTTATAGAGATTTTACTATATTTATATAACAGATTTATGACCATTCATCTATTTATTAAATAGAGTTTATAGAAATTGGATGGATATATACTCCTAAAATAGGATAAGCAGGAATATATGATTTGGAATTCTTTATTCAACTTCTATTTTTTTCGTGATTTTTAGTTTTAATTTTAATTTTTTCTTTTAAATAAAAACAAAATTTTGTTTGATTTTTAATGTCGATGTATTTATATTTTTGGTTAACTACCAAAAAAAAGCTCAAATTTTTGTCAATTTATTAATTATAGCCTGAACTTTAAAAATAGCAATAAAATGTCAAAACTTTCAATTTTTTCAATTATAGCCTGACGTTATCTGTTGTTCTCCCGATGCGCTCAGCCTTTTATTTTTTGTTTGTTCTTCTGATGCTCCAATCTAGTCTCAAATTACAGCATACTAATATAAATTGTTTTTAATTAAATAAATTATTTTAATCTCTTATAGAATTTTTATTAACAAAATTATTTTATTTTGTTAAAATAAATAATATAAAATTTATTTTTAATTTATAAATTATTATTACTATTAAATGTTTTACTATTAAATCAAATTTATTTTAAATTTATATTTTAAAGATAGTTTAAAATATAAATTTCAAATAAATTTG
>JANZLH020000427.1:6736150-6746468 GCA_026770325.2 Erythroxylum fimbriatum
TATAACCCGCAAACACACGCCGCAGTATAACCTGCAAACACCTACGGGTGGGGTGTGGGGTCCAACATCAAATCATTTGGATATGTTATATGATTTTTGAAATTGTTTATGTTTGTGATTTACTTATCTGTGATGCATTCATATTTTTGAAAATTGTACATGATTTGTGAGAGTAAGTGTGAATTCTCGAGAAATGAGTTGAAATTGATTTGAATATTGATTATGGATAGTTTTGAACGCTTTGAAAAACTGGCAAACTAAGTTTTGAAAGAAATGTTGATATATGATAAATATTTTAAGAAATGCTTTTTGCTTATTTTTTTAAGTATAAATATATTATCCACGAGCTTCCGAGCTCACCCCCCATTTCCCCTCCACAGGTAGCAAGAGAAAAATCGAGTCTCTGCATCGGATTTGAAGCAACTCCGATGCATTTTGTGTCATATGATGAAAACAAGGCTTTGGATAGCGTTTTGAAATTCATAATGTACCTTGCATTGTGTCTTTGAGAATTTGTTTGTAATCGGGCTAAATGCCCTTTGAAGCATTGTATTTGTTTATTTCCATGTAACTATAGAGGTTTTAAAATGTCAATGTATTTAATATATGGTTCCTTTAGTTTTGAAGTTTCACATGTAATGTGTAATGTATAAGTTTCCTTAAGTTTGTATGATTGGAATTGATAAAAGCAAAGATGAGATTGTATTTCCTTTTGAGTTGGAAATTAGTATGATGATTAGATTAAGAAATGTTTAGAAACCCTAAGATTGTGACATTGCCAATTGAGTTGAATTGAGTTGAAGTTGGATGCTTGTGAGCAGTTGGAAGATTGAAGTGATTTTTATGCAGGGTTGTAGTTTGGGTGAATGAAATTGAAGATTTGGCTAGATCCAATTTTAGGGGAGATGCTGTCAAATTTTTCAGAAATTTGGCAGCAACTTCGCGTAGGTTTTAGACCTCCTAAACGATTGTTTTGGAATACGAGGTCTTCTAGAAATTTGTAGAGCGCGTTAAGATCTTGAAAACGGTATAAAATGGGTTATTTTTTGACTTAAGATGAAAAAGTTATGAGCGTTTAAAGTTGGCTGCCCATTATGCAATTAGGTTTCCCGATTTACTATTCATTGGGTATTTTGGGCTGAACCTTCGGACGGGTTTTTCGCCCCTTTAGAGCGGGAATTGGAATTTCCATCCTTCATGAAAGATGTAGAGGGTATTGTTATCTTTAAAACGAGGTATGATAGGTCCTAATCGGAGTTAGGAGTAAAAAGTTATGAGGGTCGGAAGTTGGCCATTTACTATTCATTTGGTCAAGTACTATTTACTTGGTCATTTTTGCATTTTCGCGCATAACTTTCTCGTTTGACCTCCGATTTGCACGAAATTTGAACCATTGATTTAGTATGAAAATGGAATTAAGATGAATAAGATGAAAAAAAAATGTATCGGGATTTTCGGATTAATCAAGGTTTCCAACGTGGATTCGGGTTCCAGTTGGATTTACGGATTAAGAGGTTGGACATCCGATACGGGTTCCAACATTTATGGTATCAGAGCAAGACTAGAAGTGCTCTGATTTAGTTCAGTTTTTCTATGTAGTTGGGTTTCGAATACGGGATCCAACATTTATGGTATCAGAGCCCAGTATTATGATCTTACTTGGGCGATAAGTTTGGTAAGATTGAATTTATGAGAATGTGTATAAGTGACATGCATGAGATTGTGAAAAAAATATATCGGAATTTTCGGATTAGTTTAAGGTTTCCAACGCGGATTCGGGTTCCAGTTTGAATTTTCGGATTAAAGGTTGGATATCCGAATATGAGTTCCAACAGATTATGATTCGTTGAATGCATTTTTGAGGTTTCTGAATTTAATTAGTTGCATGCAAATGACTTTGATGTGAGTAATGATATGTTGGCTAATGCTTTCACTGGTTGTAAATTATCATCTTGATTTTTTTGTTGCTACACTACGTGCTTATGGTTCTTCCATTGAAACTACTGATGATTTTTATGCCTCTTTATTCATTGAAATTGAACGCAAAGAAGACATTCTTCGTTTTAGTATTGTTTTGTCTCAAGGGGGAGATATCAAATTATTTTTGGTGATTGTTTAATTTAGGGGGAGTTTTCAAGGTATCTTCGTGACTATTAGTCTTGCTTTTTGGCATCTTTTGTCATAAGGGAGAGAAATTTGGATGATTGGATAATTGTTTATTCGGGATAATTGTTTCTTTGGATGTTTCTTGAACTTGACGAACTTGATGTTATATGCACTTGATGTCATTTCGAAGTTATTTGGAACTCGATGTTTGATTAAGGGGCAGTTCCTATATGTTTTGTGAACTGTATGTTATGTGTCCAACTATCTTCTTCAGGGGGAGTTTCAATATGTGACAAATAATGCCAAAAAGGGAGAGATTGTTAAGATATATGTTATGATATCTTATTGTTTAATTTTGAGCATTATTTGAAATTAGACATAGTTAGATATATTTGGAAGTTTACCTTGGTTGGGACTCTTGAAGATAAAATCCTAGTGAAGATAGGATTTATTATTTGAGGTAAAATCACCATATCTAAATAAAGATAGTGTGCATATTTTTTGGTGATTTTTGTAGCTATCTTTAGAAGCCTATTTTGGTGATAATGGTTATCTAAGGTAGTTGAAATTGTGGAGATCATGATTGACAATTTGCAGCTGTGTTTGTGTCATTTTTTGGACTAAAGTCGTGGGGCATTCGATACTGAAAAACATGCAAATTTTTGTTGTGTTTTATCAACCTATTCTTACTGGAAATAGGCAATGACTAAAGAGTTTCAAGCCCTTCAACAAAATTCCACTTGGACCTTAGTTCCTCCTTGTCCCAACTAAAAAATCATTGGCTCCAAATGGATTTTTCGGATTAAATATCATGTTGATGGCACCATAGCCCATTTAGTTGCAAAAGGATTTACCCAAACACCTGGTATCGATTTTACTGAAACCTATAGCCCTGTTATTAAGCTTGGTACAATCCGTATAATCCTTATTCTAGTTGTGACCCACAATTGACTTATATACCAAACGGATGTCTCTAATGCATTTTTACATGGGAACCTCTCTGAGACAATTTATATGGCCCAGCCTGATGGTTTTGTTGATCCACAACATCCTCACTTTGTCTGTTGTCTTCATTGTGCCATCTATGGTCTTCGCCAAGCTCTACAAGCTTGGTTTTAACGCCTCACAACAGCTCTCCTTGACTGGGGGTTTTAGCAATCTCAGTCCGATTCCTCTCTATCCTTTTACAAGAATGGCTTTACGCTTCTCTTTTTTTCTTGTATATTTTGACGATATAATCATCACAGGTAACCATAACTCCACTATTCAATAACTCTTTCAATTCCTTTTATCCAAAATTTCTCTTAAACTTTTATTACTTTCTGGGCTTTCAAGTTACCCACACCTCCAATGGCTTGCACCTCTCTCAGACAAAATACTTGCATGATATTCTTTCACGTACCATTGTGCTGCATACTAAGCCTCTATCCACTCCGGCTGTCTCGTTTACAAAATTAAGTCGTCGTGACAATTCTCCTTTTGATAACCTGACTCTCTATCACAGCACCATTGGTGCTCCACAATACCTCTCACTCTCACCCACCCTGAAATCTCATATATGGTCAATCAACTTAGTCAATTTCTCCAACAACCAACTGAGTTTCACTAGCGTGCTTGCAACGCCTGCTACACTATCTCAAAGGTACTGCCTCCCATGGCTTCTTCACTCGTCCAGTTCATCACTTTCGTTTGATTGCCTTCTCGGATTCGGGTTAGGGGAGCGATCTAAATGACAGAAGATCCACCCATAGTTTCTGTGCCTATCTTGGTGGTAATTTAATTTCTTGGTTCACTCGAAAACAACAAATGGTAGCTCGGCCATCAAATCCGAGTACCAAGCTTTAGCTCATACTGCTACTGAAGTTGCATGGATAATGTCATTGCTCAAAGGGATTAATTTTTAGCTTGAAGGGTCACCTCTGATTTGGTGTGATAACATTGGAGCTGCAGCTTTAGCTAGTAATCATGTTTTTCACTCTCACATAAAGCATAGATGTGCACTTTGTAAGGGAGGGAGTAGCTCATGAAGACCTCTTAATATGCTACATTTCAACTGAAGAACAATTTGCCGACATCTTTACAAAACCTTTATCAACAACACGATTTATTTATCTCAAGACCAAGCTTATTGTAGGAGTCCAACTTCACTTGAGCTAGGGTGATAAAGATGCTATAAAAAGAAATTCTGTAACAAAATTATGTACGTGACATATTTCTCTTTATTTCTTAAATTTTTCCTGACAAACCTTTATTATAAATATAATAGTGCAGCAGCTCTTGTCAGAGCAAGGGAGCTGCATGTTACGATTCTCCTAATGCCTACTTTATTTTCTTATTAAAAGCTTATCTGAGTTTCATCCGCAACCTCCTCAGATTCAGTCTTAAACATACACTAAAACAACTCAAACCCAATGTCTATACCTACACATTTTGTTTTACTTTTCTAAGGAAGATTAAGAGGAAGTTAACGAAGGAGCTACTTTAACTTGGAAGAAAATTGAGGAAATGATGAGTATTGGACTGGACAGGATGAGGCCGAGAGGAGTTTCAACAAAGTTTAGGTTGGAACTTGGGTTCTGAAGAAGATAGGAACCTTGTCAGCAGAAGGATTGCTGGGTCTGTGGCTGATTCAGATTCCGGTCGAGATGAGCAGCGGACTTGACGATCAAACTTCAAATCATGGCTGGCTGTCAGTTCAGATGTCACTTCTCCAAGTGAAAGCTTATAAAAGTAGTTGTAGATGGACAAACCCATCCTCTGATATCTTCTCCAATTATGTTTCTAAAATCGTAGGATTAATCCTTAAACAACTTGGAACGCTCACAGCGAAATAGACACCTGTACTTTAGTTGTCATTAGAAAATTCTAACCCTTGTAAGAAAATCACTAACATGCCACCACTTTATTCCTCCAGTTGATCACAGGTGTTCTGAGAATGGCTCGAAACCCTGAAACGACGCCGCTAGATAAGTGTGCTTAAGTATTTGACAAAGCTGTCTACCACTCACCTTTGTCTGCTACTTCTTAGGGGTAACGCATCACCGACAAAGGTCTCTCTCCTTTACAAGGCCGAGACGAGAGAAATGGAGGGGGTGGGGTCTCGACTCGGCCGAGCCTCCTCTCGGTACGGCCCTTCGGCGACGGCGGCGGTATTCAACGGTCCCGTGAGGAAGTGGAGGAAGAAGTGGGTCCACGTGTCGTCGTCTTCTCCTGCTACCGCTAACCATCATAACTCCCACTCACAAAACAACAACAACAACAACAACGGCACCTCTCGGCTCCTCCTCCACCGGTGGACCCCTCTCACGACGGCCGTCGATGCTTCCTCCGACGACCCTCCCAAGCGCAAGTTCCGCTATACTCCGGTAAGTTTATATGTACAGTCTGCACTAAACCATCTATGTTGGACATGTGTGCTTTGCTATGCTTTCTGGTTCAATCTTTAGGTGGGTGTCTTTGAAACTAAACTAGTAAGAAAAGGAAGTTGGCGTTTAGAATCTAGTTAGTGAACTGGAAATGGGTTTTCTTCCCTTTGCTTGAAACGTTTCTACTTCAAAGATTTCATCTAGTTAGTGAGCTTAATTTGCTTGGATTTTACTAACCTTGTTAAATTGTTGCTTGGGCTATAAGCTGATGTCTTCCTTTAACATATAGCTAGAAATTGTGGATCTGATCGAGCTTCTTAAACTTTGGAGAAAATGATTTGGTTTATGTGCAATGTCTGTTTTGCAACATTTGGTCACAAATTTCCATTTTCAGTCTTTGTTATTGCTATTGGGCCAAGAAAATAGTGTAGGTGATCAAGAGCTTGTTATTGCCTAATGTGACTCAGAATCATAGGTTGATTACTCTTTTTATCCTATAGATTGCTGTTGTGGAGGAACAGAGAAAGGCGGCCAAGAAGCTCGAGCAGGAAAGTCGTAGCAGTGAGACCAATCTGCTCACTGCTCGTGAAACCTTAAGGATTGATGAGCTCAAGGGGAACAAAGAGTTGAAGAAAGAAACTCAGGTCTGACTTAGACCCTGTTGCTTATGTTCCGCAGAAGTCAGTTTCATGTACTTCCTTGCATCTGATACTTCTGCCTTGGTTCTTGTTCAAAATTTTATACTTGCCAGGATAGTGAATGGAAATCATAGTTTTGTGTCCTGAACTAGGCAGATCTTTTATTGCATACTAGAGTTCAGTAAAGGTTACGATTTTTCCCATTTTATGTGCTCAAGTAAAAAAGTGTCTATTGTAGTTATGAAATGGGAGAGTTTGCTCAAGTAAAAAAGTTTATATTGTAGTCATGAAATGGGAGAGTTTTCTCCTGGCTTGTAGGTTGTGGGTTTGGGTCCTTGACCATAATTGCAAAAATAGATAATCCACTTACATTTTTCATGTTTGGTATAAGACTTATAGGCTACTGTTAGCTATGTAAATCATTTATTTAGTGCAACTAATAAGAATTTTCTTGCCCTGTAGGAATCACACACAAGTCATTTGGATTTGGGGTTGTCTTTGAAAGGCCGCAATATTGAGAATAATTCTGTTAATCAAGATGGTCACTGGAAGAATGCAGGTTTAGGTTGAGAGGTTGAAGCTCTCTGCACACGCAGAACAAAAGAATTGAATTCTCGTGTTTTTATGCCAGTGGCTTATGAGTCCACTCTTGAAGGACGAGAAGTACATGTTTGTCTTGTAGAGTATCAGAACAAGCAGCTTTAGTTTAATTTGTGAGAGCAGCTAAAGTGCTAAGATAGTGATTAGTTTTTGAGTGAAGACCTGTACCCAAGTTGACGTGACAAGCATCCTTCGTCAATTGGTAATCTCTGGTTGCAGGTTATCTCCATGCCTGTACTTTAGAAACTATATGGTATCTCATCTATCGAAGTAGACGGACCATTCTGCATTCTGCAATTTTCCGTCCATGCTTATTGCGTGCAATACATTGTTAGCTAATCTTTTCATGACCAAAGCTTACGAGACACTTAGGGAGATTAGACACCAGACAATTGAGAGCCAGGTTCATATCTCTGATCAGTCCGGTCATAGATGTTTAAATATAATAAATTATTAACTTAAATTTAATTCAAACAATATTTAATTAGTAGTTTTACTTTACTCGAAAAATAATACCAACGAAAAGCTATCGGCTCATCTTTTACAATTTAGTTTCGAAGACGTAAATTCCATGGTCTACAGATTACAAGCTAATCTAACAGCACACTGTTACATTTCATTCCGCTTGTAAAGGGTACCTTTTTTTAATGCAGAAAATGCCTGCCTCATCTTCAAGTATCAGATCCTTTTCCATCCCCCCGTGATTCTGTGTCATTCTCCACTGCTCGAGTGACGCCAACTTCAGCTGGCCGAATAACCCTATCGTAGAGCATGTATCCTGTCTGCAATGCCAACACAAAGAAGTACATTAGCATGAGGCTGTAAATCCTCGCCAAGAAAAGTAACTTCCATGAATTGTTACCATGGAGGTAAAATCTAAAATAGTTACACCCAAATGAAAAACATTATTCAACCAAGAGATAACGAGAATTCATAGGTGAAGAACGTAAACCTTTTCTGGAACCATTAAGAATCAACTGAAATCATGCACAAACAATTGAAATCCATAATCAGAAAATATACAAATAAGATTTTGAGTCAACTGATACCTTCAGAACAGCAGCAACCGTGCCCGGAGGCTTAGAAGAATCCGGTACTTCAAATGCTGCATTATGCCTATGTGGATCGAATGGTTCGTTTGATGGATCAAATTTTTCTATTCCAAACTTCTTAAACACCTAAATTTTAAAATTGAAAATAAATCAATCAGACACTAATCCAAGACGAGGTTGCAACTGAAACCACTATTAAACCCAAAAAATGAATGCAATCATAAGGCAATAAGAGAAGAGCATCAATGTAGTAATTAGATATAATCACCTCTATAAGTTGTTTCTCTGTCATTTCAACTCCTTCCAGAAGTGTTTTAAGGAGTGGCACTGCTCCAGTAGAGTCCTCAGAGACATCAAGTTTAGCGAAACTTTCTTTTACAACTGAAGAAGCTCTTCCTAAATTGTCTGCAACATCCAGAAGACTCTTGGCAAAATTCTGTAGAAAAGCATGTAATAAATGCACATGTTGTAAGCTGTCCACACATACAATAGCTGTCCACGCATACAATATCATAATGAAACAGGATCCCATCAATATCCAAACATGTTTTCAGACATTAAATTATTGCTGGCCTTAAACAAACCTGTATGGCAAATTTCTTTGAGTTCTCTGCTTCACGTTTGGTCCTTGACATGACATTTTCCATTTCAGCATAAGTGCGGAGGACCTTATCTTGCATGCTCTCTATCTCTTTGTGCTTCAATTGTAGAAGTTCTTCTTTCTCAGCTACAAGCTTTACCAAATCATCCATTGATAGATCATCCTCAGACTCCATACCTGAACCAGAAAATGCAATCACTTAGTACTTCTTCACTTCTTTTGACAGCTTGAGATGTTGTTGGTTCAATTACAACCTGATTCTTTACTTTCTCCCGAGACTGAATCTTCAGTTTTATCAGAAGGCTGTTCATCATTTCCTTCTGCAGCCTCAGCATTTGAGGGAGAACCATTTTTCTCCGCCGAGTTCTCCTGATCCTTCTCATTAGTCTCAGGGGATGCCGATGAAGTGAATCCAAATCGCCCAAAGGGTGAGAAACTAGGCGTTGCATGATGGAACAGAGAAACCTGACTTGGGGCAAACTGGAAGAGCCATGCCAATGAACTTTAGAATGAGAAACCTTGAAAGAAGATAGAATCAATCGGGAATTACATTCAATTTTCAGAGTTAGCACAAGGTGATTAGCAGTAGGAACCAAAACCAAAAGGAAAATTAGATAGCTCCGTGACAAGCTTGCCAAACTTCAGTCTGAATTAAAAGAAAGTCACACTTGAAGTAGCATGACATTCATTCTACATAGCATACATGAAGCATGCCGAGGACTGAGCACATGGAATTACAATCAAAGAATAACAAAAAACGGATAAATGTCAACATCATAATACTTTTTTTGTCACAATAAACTGCTAACACTTCCCTACGATAACTTAAAAGGAAAATTATTAATATCTTAGCAATTTCTCTTAGTTGTGTGCACAAAAGCAAGCAATACTAAGATAACCAATGAGAACTATAGTTACAGCCTTACAGGTATTCATTAAAAAGAACAAATAGCTACGACCTACGATCCAGCAACGAGAAGCAAAACAAAGAAAGCTTAATTTTTTAGAAAAGTAATTAACTTTTTGGATAGAAACTAACAACCCAGTATCGCAACTGAAGGCAAATAACATTAATATGAATTGAAAGGACTTAAATATGAAATAGATCCAACTGCATGGTCTCATTCTAATAAGCTAAAAACTGCAGAACTCAAGCAAACAATAAAAAGATTGATAATTTCACACTTGGTAACCCCAATGTGAATGAGCACATCTTGTTCAACGTCTTAACAGAACTTTCATTCTCAATTTCACTTCCATCAATATCTGTTAAAGAAATATAAAACCCTAACAAAGCGATACTTAACCAAGCACAAAAAAGACTACAACTCCCAAGTATTATCCAATTTAAACAAAATTCCATAAACATCACCAAAACACTAGGGGAATAAAAAACATGGGCATTCAGTTACACCCACCAGAGTTAAATTTTCATGAACTATCGATCGAATCTGTGTGGAGAGGACGGGCAATTGCTGCTTCTGGGCAGAAGATAGAAGAAGGAGGGCACGTCCATCCACGTGCCTCGAGACGCGTGAAACAATCCGAGACATCAACATGGTATGCTAAGAAAATTGGAGAAAGATCAAAAGAGACCGAAAAGAAACGGAAATTTATGTGCTTGGAGAGAAAGAACGAGTGACAAATAGAAGACTGTTGAGAAAGAAAACCTGGGGTTTTAGGGAGGTTTTAATCAAAAGACGGAATTGACCCTAGGAATTGAGGCAGGTCTCTGGGCTTCGTCGCTATGGAATTGAAGACTTTAGAAGGGTATTTGCGGCTGAGTATTTGATAAAAAATTATTGTGTAGAATCTTCTAGAAACGCTAAGGCCCTGTTTGGTTGGCAGGGAATGTTGGTTGGAAAAGTAATCTTTTTTTCAAAAATTAAAATTTTATGTTTGGTTCGTTTTTTTGAGTCATTAGGAAAGTAAAAACTTTCCTAATCTAAGGAAAAT
>JANZLH020000427.1:6746568-6762534 GCA_026770325.2 Erythroxylum fimbriatum
AACTACAATAAGATCCTCAAAAACCCATATCAGAGCGAGGGACATGACAAGTCTAAATATCAATTACGTTACGTTTGGTTACCGTCTTCAGCAGATAGGGACAGAACGGAACGAAATAAGACAGGACGAGACGGGACGGGACAAGAATCGGAGACAGTGAGATAGCTTAATCTTATTTCTAAGGAAGAAAAACGATTTGGCTCGCAGCTTCTGATGCGTAACAATGTCATAATGAAAATGGAAATTCAAGCTTCAACGATCCATCAACGGAAATTTAATAAAAGTTTAATTAATAGGATGAAGATTTAAAGTACAAATAGTACTATAAATATTAAAATATAAAGTGATATAAATAATAATAATTTTTTAATACAAAGAGATTATTTACACTTTTCATCTATATTCTTTAAGTAAAAACGGCAAGTTTTAAAGAAATATTTTTATTCTATTATATATTTCAAATTAAAAATAAGGCTGCTTACTATCAGATGTTTTTAGATTCCTACGACAACATTATCCACGTATGTTTAAACTACTTCAGGTTGAACTTTGAATATTGGTATGGCCATATTATCATTATTATAGTCATCATACAAAATTTGACAGGCGTAAATTATGTTTAATTAAACAGTTAAGAATTATAAATTTATTTTTATATTTGTATTTAGTTCTCAAATGATAATATTATGGTTATGGGTAAAGATTGTTACTAATTGGCCGTACTATATATGTTTATTTAATTGATATGTTAATAGTTTAGCTTTTTTTTTGTATCTATCCTTTAAATTCTTTTTACCAATTATTTGTAATTTAAGACGCAGAACACATCTGTAATTGCCCAAATGAAGATTTTAACGTTGAGGACGAAATATGATACTCTTAATCTACTTTACTTGAGTTATGATTAGTTTGAATATAGATGACTTAAAAAGTATTTTTTTCATAGTTAAAACCTTCCTAAGCTGGCTCGTGGGTAAAAAATAAAAAATTCTTAATGTAAATTTGTTTGATTCGCTTTATCAGGTGGAAAAATAATAATCACGAAGCGGGTCAACGTAAGTGTATAAAGTGAAAAGTGAAATCCTGTCGAACCCAAACTAAAGTGGTTCCGTAACCCAAGCTAAAGTTGATGAGCTATGACTTGAAGAGTAGAAGTAGACTTATGGTTTAGCAAGCCTAACTTTCTTTCCAATGGCTTTAGGAGGCCTAATCTACCAATACGTCTTCTCTGGATCAGTTAGTCCCGAGTGGGTGAAGGGAAATTATGATAAGTTAGTTGGTCGGAATTAAAATAATTTTTTAATTTAATAACTTCTTAAGTTTAAATGAGATTTTATAAATTACAATTAATAACACTAAGTAAAACAAATTATGATATGAAATTAAAGCAAATAAAATTTAAATTTTATTAGAATTTTAATGTGGAGTACGTTTATCAAAAGATTTATAACCATATCAAATCACAGTTAACAATATAATGACTAAAAACTTAATGGTATAGTTCCATTTTGAACCTCTTATTCAATTTTTAATAGGCCAAGTCTTTCCACATTAAGACATGTTCCTGTACATGTACCTTGGTACTGTACAGGAACATGTCATACATCTCTCATTGAGTCCTAGAGATATCAAGAAAAATAAGGGTCGTGGCCAGTCTACTCTTTATACCAGTGCATGTACAGAAACATGTCATACATCTCTCATTGAGTCGTGGAGATATCAAGAAAAATAAGGGTGTGGCCAGTCTACCCTTTATACCGGTCAATGTCAATAATCAATACAAGATCTTCACTCCAGTTTTATGGTGTTTTATTCTGTTCAATAAATCTCAACCATTTATTTATACGGATCCCACGTTTATATACGCAGGACTCATACAGAACCCACATAAATAAATGACTCAGATTTATGAGATAGAATAAGATATCATAAAATTAGACAGAAAATCTAGACTCCAATAATCAATGATATAAAAATTGGCTGATCTCTGGTAGTTGGTTATCAGAATTTTATATATCTCTGCCCCTTGGTTATCAGAATTTTATGTTCATCATCTTCCAGAACCAAGTGTGGTTCTCCACATCCGTGCAGTTGTGGAGATGTACTTGACAGTAAGGACCTGACAGTATGGTTGATAAGACCAAGAATGTGTAGACACGGGTATTGGATTGCTGTATATGAAAAATAGCTAGCTGATAATAATTTCTTCCAAAACAAGTAACTATTCATCTTTGCTATAAATGTCAATAACTAATGTTAGTCAATGCAGCCGATGCAACTCCATACCAAGCCTCAGAAACCTGGTAGCCAACTCCATTTCCTGACATAATAAGAGCACTTACCAGCAATAATGAGCAATTAAGTCTCCCAACAACTCCAAGTATTTATGCCTTTTAAAAAAATTATTCAATCTCTGCACTACACAAGAATCATAACAACTCCAAGTATTTATGCTTTATCAAAAAAAGTATTCAATCCCTGCACTTCACAAGAAATCATAATTCATACCAGTCTCACCATCCACCTCCAACTAAGTCATAATATATACGTTCCTATTAGGACAAGACTATTATGGCAACTCATTACCAGCTTTGGCTCTTATCGGGGATATTGCTACTGCAATTTACCCTCAAGGTGAATGCAAAAGTTCCAGCCATTATCGTTTTTGGAGACTCTACAGTTGACTCAGGTAACAACAACCAGATTTCTACAATCCTGAGGAGTGATTTTGCACCATATGGTCGTGATTTCCTGGGTGGACAGGCAACAGGAAGATTTTCCAATGGTCGGATTGCACCGGATTTTATTTCTGAAGCATTTGGTATTAAACCAACAATACCTGCGTACTTGGATCCAGCGTACAGCATAAAAGATTTTGCAACTGGAGTTTGCTTTGCTTCCGCAGGAACTGGCTTTGATAACGCTACTTCTGATGTGCTAGTAAGTGATGCTGACTCCGTAGGAATCAAAATGACTTCCGAAATCTGTTCTCAAAGAGATGCAGATCAGAATATTTGGAACTTTCCTATTTCGAACTTTAATGGAAAGTTGAGAAACATAACTAAGTTCAAGTGACTAAGGCTGAAGGAATATCCTCTGTAGTTTAAATGTGGTTAATATACATATTCTTCACGATCCTCTTAACTTTTGCAGTCTGTAATACCTCTTTGGAAGGAAGTAGAGTACTACAAGGAATACCAGAAGAAGCTTAGAGGCTATCTAGGGGACGTGACAGCCAATTACATTTTACGTGAGGCACTGTACCTGATAAGCATTGGAACAAATGACTTCTTGGAGAATTACTATGTCGTGCCAGGAGGCAGATCATCAAAGTTCTCAGTCCAGGAGTACCAAAATTTTCTTTTAGGAATTGCCAAGGACTTCATCGCACAGCTTTATCATCTTGGAGCTATTAAGATAGCTGTAACTGGTCTTCCACCAATGGGGTGTTTGCCATTGGAAAGAAGCACAAATATACTATATGGAGGCGAATGCATTGAAGATTACAATAACGTGGCCAAAGAGTTCAATCGGAAATTGCACAGGTTAATTGTGAAGCTGAACGAGAAGCTTAAAGGGATCGAGTTGGTCATTGTAAGCCCTTACGATCTAGTCTTTCAGATAGTCCAAAGTCCAAATTCTTTTGGTAAGTCTTTCAAGTCCTCTCTTTCACGCGTGCATATCATTTTCCCTACAACCTTTGTTAAATGTGCTTCACCAGTAATTTTATAGACATCAATTCACCATGCACATGCAGAGCCCTGCAATCTGGCATGAAGTCATCGAATAGTATATAGACTTGATTTGAAATGCTAACCAGGCGAAGTGATTGATCTGAAAGTATTTATTACTGCTCATAAGATTGGAAAGCACACTGTAATTATTTATAATAGTTAAAGAGTTCTTTAATTCCATAATTATTTCATGGTGAGTGAGCACAGAAACTGATTTGTTCCGACACGGTTTTTCATTGCAGGGTTTGACAATGCAGCAATAGCATGTTGTGGGACAGGCTTATTTGAGATGGGCTACATGTGCAATAGAAGAAACCCTTTTACATGCTCAGATGCAAATAAGTATGTGTTTTGGGATGCCTTCCACCCTACAGAGAGAACAAATGCAATTGTAGCAGATTATGTGGTGAAAAATGGCTTAGCTCAGTTTCTCTAATGATGGCAAGAATGATATCAACTGTTCTCGTTAGGCACTTCTGGTACTAATCTTTCTAGTTGAATTGCAGTCTTTATGGTCTACTGGTCCTTAAATTCATTTTTCATAATATACTACCCCCGAAAGATTCCTTTTTAGACACATGCATTGTAGCTCAAATAGTTCATAAGGAACAGGAACTCAGAAAGATAAGAGGGAGCAGTCTTTCACAGATCCAGTTTCATAAAATGATTTTATGTCCTTGTCCCAAAAGGTAGAATCAGCCATTCCAGCTACCCCACACCCGGGCTCGACCAGATTGCGAGGGGTTAAACCACGGTTTGATCTCGGTCGATCACCTAACAAAGCGGCCCATACGCTCCCGTTATCGGGAATCGAACCTTGGTCCTTGTCCCAAGTTACCCTGCTAGATTGCCAACCGAGCTACCAGTGCGGGGCAATGATTTTATGTCCTGATAACATAGGAAGTATAGACGTACTCAAGCAATCAAGATGAGCGAAAGAGCTTCACTTATTTACCAACCATGCGCCCAGCTTTAAAAGTTAAAGACTTTTTGGGATTTGCAGTCTGTAGAACTCAAAGCATCTTTAATGATGTCCCTCCCCACAATTGCACTAACAAATTTGCCCACCACTTTATGCCAATATGTCAGCTGATGCATGAAGATTAAAGCCTAGGAAAACTAGGCAGGCCGAGTGGGACTTAATCAGTGCAGGAAGTACAGCCCATAGAATATCTTTCAACACAACGAACTATATTCTTGTTGTGCGATCCTAACGTTGAAACACAAGTTGATAAATGATAATTAATCAAGGAAACAAGCAAACTACATAATACGCATAACTAGAGTGATGGATGCGCTGTAGGTTTTCTTAATGACCCTGCATTTGCTTCTCAAGGTCTGGTACTTATTCGGGCCATCGAATTGAGTTTGAGATCTTTCCACGCTAAGGAAACATTCTTTAGATAGGAATCAGGTACTAAAAAGCATCAGGGTCATGATGGTACTTCTTGTAGCAGAAAAAAATTCAATCATTAGCCTAAAAGTCTAAAAGCTTTGTCGCAGAACATGAAACATGTCTGACATCCCCGTGATTTATCATACGAATTTCAGACAACAACATGGATTTGCAGGTAGGATAAACGAGTAGATACAAACAAATGGTTGAACAGTCAGTAGCTGGACGTCGTTGGTCTTGATGTCGCACCGCACTCGGTAAACACGAAATCTAGGATTGACCCTGTGATGAGGATTGTTTTTATGATTAATTGGATTACTATATAGGGTTCGTGATATCAGCTTACTAACAGAAGACAGAAGAGAATTGGTGAGAATTGGCAGAGAGGAAGAGAAGCGTAAATCGTTAATTCTTGTTACTTCATTGAGAGCTGGTAACCTATAGAACGAACACGTGTATATAATATACTAACAATCAAGTTCGCTGAGACATCGTTTCTTCTTTCTTATTATTTCTACACAATTTAATGCGTTGTCGTATCACAATTATAATGGATATAATCATTATAATTATGATTTAATTATGATTAGTGGTTAAGAAAGGAATAATTACTATTATTGTTGATAATGGTTAATTTGTTAAAAATTTTGAGAAATAAAACTTTGTTAAATTTTTATTTTACTTTAAAAATTAATATATTTTAATTAATTATATTTATTTTATGCACCTATCTATGATAACTAAAATGTTTAAAATCAAGTATATTGCAGTATTTCCTTTCTAATAATTCTTGAAGAAAAAAATAATCTGGCATTTGCTTGCTTCAACATATCATCAGCTACATAATGTCCTCAAAGTACAGTTTAATCATGTTTTGTAATCTAATTAAATGTA
The DNA here is from genome assembly GCA_026770325.2 of Erythroxylum fimbriatum. NCBI lineage: Eukaryota > Viridiplantae > Streptophyta > Magnoliopsida > Malpighiales > Erythroxylaceae > Erythroxylum > Erythroxylum fimbriatum. Next base: position 6,752,593 of record JANZLH020000427.1, read on the forward strand.
AAATTAAAATGTCTAATTAAACAAAATATGAAATGAAATATGAAATGAAATATGAAAAATAACAATTCTAAAACATAATTCAAAATTTTGAACTATTTGGATTATTTTACAATAAATTATTATATATAAATATGTATTATATATAGATAATTATTATGTAGAAATAATTAGGAAAAAAGAAAAGAAATACGATATATATTATATATAAAAATAATTAAAAAAGAAAAGAAGTGTCAAGCGCCTTTGACACTTCTGTCACCTCAATGACAATTTTTGTCAGGAGTGTCACATTTGTTTTTTTAGAGAACTAACTTTTATTCCTCTCATAATCAGGAGTATAAAGTAATGCCTCAAATTTAGATATAAAAATATTATTCATCTAATAATAATATATTTTTAAGCAATTATTTGTCATTTCTTATCTATTCCTTTTTTTTTTTTTTCCAAACCTATTAACCAAGTACCCTTGTCTTCATTTCTAGCGCAACATTACTCTCCCTCTTGACAACATTATCCACAAGATTGACATCTGAAAATCGTTGATGAAGATCATAAAGATAACTCTCATGAAAGGTAATCGTCCTTGGTTTATGACCTCGATGCCATCTTAAGGAAATTACATCCATCAATAACCATAGACTCTATTGTTGGGGACAGTATGAATTGAATGAAATGCACGTATTTATTCATCAATTAGTCCACTACCGCTAATATGACTAAATACCCCTTCGAAGATCCGAGTATGATGAGCCTTTCACGAAATCCGTGCTTATGTTGATCCATATCTGATTAAGAATTGGTACAGATTGTAGGGAGCTAAAGAGTTTCTTAATTAACCTAAAATTTTTTTTGTAGTGACTTGTATGTATACATATTTATTTATATTATATTGTATTATTATTTGATCATTTTTTATGTATATTGTTTATTATGCATTGCATTTTGTTGTTAATTATTTTAATATGTGTATACATATATATATCCTTTCATGTTAGTCTATCACAAGCAAATATTTCTACGAGCCTTCAAGGGGTATGGCTAGATGGTTGAGAGCGGAGCTTGGCTTCGGTTAGGTCCCAGGACTCGAGTTAAAGGTAGGGCGGAATCAAATTACTTAAACCCACCACGCTTCGCTGCTTCACAGGCTAGTTCGGAAGCAGTGGTTGTGCTGCAACTCGAACACGAGACGTGGGGCTAAGCCTCAGGCCCATACCTGAGCTCTGATACCACTTTGCTACCCAAAACTCGAGTTAAAGGTAAGGCGGAATCAAATTACCCAAACACCCCAACCCAATTATGAAATACCCGCGCAAGAAACATTAACCTTTTCCCTGTTTGTTACCCTAATTCGCGCGAAAATTAACAGTCAACAGTTTCACGAAAACTCACCCACACCCTGACCCACCACCACCTCTACCCATCTTCTTCTATCTCCCCCATCTCTCTCTCTGTACATTGCAGCCATTTCCTATGGCCGATTCCACGACTACTTCTCCAGCTAACCTATCGACTCCTCCTTTCTCACAGCTTAATGTACCTGCCACGATGCAACGGCCGTCTTTGGATCTACAAAATATGTCCCCCTCCGACCACGTGAACCGTATGATCAACTCCAAGCATTACATTTCACCGTTGAGAACCATTTACTCCGATAGGTTTATACCCAGCAGATCCGGCTCAAATTTCGCGCTTTTCAATATCATTTCCTCGACGTCTCCACCGTGTTCGTCGGCGACGACCCCTTCGACTTCTGATGGTGGGAAAGAGGACAGCTCCACCGCTTACGCCACCCTCCTCCGAACCGCGCTTTTTGGGCCGAATACTCCTGATAAAAGCGACTCGCCGGGGAGGAATATTTTCCGGTTCAAGACAGAAACGAGACAGTCAATGCACTCGCTCTCGCCGTTTGGGTTCGATGACGTGAGTCCCGGCGTTAGTCATAGTCCGGTGAAGGCTCCGAGGAAAGTCCCAAGATCGCCATATAAGGTAGCTTGTTGATAATTTAAATGGAAAGATGTGATTTTCCAGATTTATTGGTAAAAGAGTTTGATTTTTGAGTGTATAATCCGTAAACTTTATGGGTTTTGGTTGTTTATTAGGTATTGGATGCACCGGCATTGCAAGACGATTTTTATTTGAATTTGGTGGACTGGTCGTCGCATAATGTGTTGGCTGTGGGACTTGGGAATTGTGTGTATTTGTGGAATGCTTGCAGTAGCAAGGTGAGCTCGTGACTCATGAGTCTTCTGAAATATGGTAATTATGTGCTATAATGGGCGTAGTTATTGTGTCTGGTTAATGGGTTTTGGTTTCGTGAGTGAAATTCACATTTGCTGAGTGTAGGTGACAAAGTTGTGCGATCTGGGGATTGATGATACTGTGTGTTCAGTTGGATGGGCTCAGCGGGGTACACATCTTGCGGTTGGAACTAGCAATGGGAAAGTCCAGGTTGGTGAAAAGAAACGTTTCTGCAGTTGTTTGTCTCCTGACATACCTACTTGAAAACATAATAACAATATGTAATAGGGTTACATGCTTGCACTGAACTGCTATTTAGTGAACACCCTAATGAGGTTGCATTGAACTGCTATTTAATGAACATTCTAATGAGTTTGATTTGTTTAAGAAGGTACAAGAACAGCAAGATTTAATTGTGACATATATCTTGTGTATCATCTTGTTGAGGTTAATTCATCCAGCCTTGAAGTGTTTTTGTGAACCTGCATGAAGTTCTACCTGTGCATTAACTCTAAGGGTTCCTTTATATTTAAATTTTTTGGGTAGCATTTACTAATATTATGCTGAAGCATATTGCTGATTTTTTTGAAGTTGTTCCGCAATATTCTAGTCCCTTGAATTAATATTTACATGATGCGGCCAACTGATATTTTGTAACGAGTTGGAAAGTGTGAAACTTGTAAAAATCATGCCTGTCACCCGGTTGACCTTCATTACCATTTACGGTGAAATACTGTAATATACACTGTCAGTTGTTAAGTTAAAGTTACAAATGGTTCTTCAAGTACAAAACAACTTGCTTCATGTATTTCCAATGTCCTTGTTGAGAATCATCAAATGCTATCTTGTCAAAGATAATTATTTTTAGACTATCTTTCTTGCTACCAAATTTTTTTACCGTAATTTTTCAACCAGCTGTAAGTATAAATGATGTAGGACAAGCAGAAGTTATATCAAAACTAGTAGCTAGAACCCTCAAAACTAATAAAATCTGGCTGTTGGAATTTGAGATTTAGGTTTGGAATTTCAACCTAGGTTGTCAGAATTTTAGGTTTGGAATTGTTGAAATCTTAAGGTTTGATATGGCTGGAGCTTTAGGTTTTGATATGGATAGAATTTTAGGGTGTTGGGTTGCTGGAAATTCAGGTTAGAAGTGTTGGAATTTTAGTGAGGTAAAAAAGTGATGGAGGGTAGTGAATTAGGAATCACTCTTAGAGTATAAAAATCACTCTTAAAAATGCATCACAGCTTCTATATATTAAAATACTATATATTGAAGGGCTAGGTACACACACACACACATACGTGTTTATATATATATATAAATTTTTGGAACCCTTATTCTAGTGGTAAAGATATCTTTAAATAAAATATCCAAAATAAAATTGAATTGTAAACTAATAACAATTCCTTATGCTTAAATAAGTTTAAGTTCTAAAAAATTTAGGATAATATATCTAACTTATTACTTCCTATCTAATAAGGGAACTTAGTATAAGTAAATTTTAGTCTTTGTTGTCACTTGAATTCCCACTCTCCATCCCACTAAATTAAAGTTTGTGGTTGAGTAATTTGCCCTCTTTTTTTTCTTTTATAAACTCCAGGATCTTTTGTATCAATCATCTCTGGCTTATTTGAAGTCATCTTCGACATAGAATGTATCAAATACTAATCATACAAGTTTTAATTCAACTTTTGAAATTCATATTCTAAAACTCAAGTGTTGTTAGACCTTGATTCTTTTTTCACTTGATAAGAAATCATCAATATCCATAGCTCTTGTGGATACAATTTATTCATCAAGAAAATTCACTATCTCCTCTTTAAAATGAGAAATGGCAATAACTTTCACAGTTGCAATAGGAGATTGTGTACTATTATGTCTATGATAAATAGTTAAGTTCGCAACATTAAAGATATGATTAATTCTCATATTACTTTTAGGGAATGAATTTCAATGTTGTCTAGCGTCTCCAAAAATTGTCGAACATGCTTTGTTATAGGAGTTGTAACATGCAAGTTAGTTTTTGGAGGACCTTGTGAACGAGGATTATTGATGCCCAATTCTTTTGCAATTTTCAAAAGTACTTCTCACTCTAGGTCGCTAAATAGTCTTCCATATGTTCTATTATGTGTTACCATTGTAAACCAAAGCTGTGATACCAAATTGATGTAGGATGAGTAGAAGATATATCAAACTAGTAGCTAGAACTTACAAAATTTGGCTGTTGGAATTTGAATTTTAGGTTTTGAATTTCAAGTTAGGTTGATATGGCTAGAATATTAGAGTTTTGAGTTGCAGGAAATTCAGGTTAGAAGTGCTGGAATTTTAATGAGTTAAACAAGTGATAGAAGGTAGGGAACTAGGAATGGCTCCTAGAGTCTAAGAATTAACTCTTGAAAGAAATCATCAGGCCTTCTAATTGAAAATTGAAGTTTATAGAAAAAAAGTTCAAGATATCATTATTGAATGGCTGAGTATTTACATATATATATATATATATAAGTCCTTGGACCCTTACTCTATTGGTAAAGGGATTCCTAACAAAAATATTCAAAATAAAATTGAATTGTACTCAAATAAGAATTATTTCTTCTTAAATAAGTTTTTGAGTCTTCAACAACAAATATAATATGTCTAACTTATTACTTCCTATATAATAAGAAAACCTAACATAAAGTAAGTTTCAGCAGTTTTTGTCTTTGCTTTCACCTTAACTCTCACTCTTTATCCTACCAAATTAAAGTTTGTATTGAGTGAGTTGCTCTCCTTTACTTCTTTTATAAACTCTAAGCTCTTTTTGCTTCAATAAAACACAGTTCTCTCAAACCAACTATCTTATTTTATGGAAGTATATTGAGTGATTTTCCAAAAAGCTTCTGGAGCAGCTCTTTTGCTGCACTATGGAAGGTTAGAAACTTGAATTGTCTAAATTGGGTAGTTCTTGGGTTATTTCTAATATTAACGAAATGATGAGTGGAAATTGGTAGCTTGCTACATTTCTATTTTCTTGGAGGCACCTATTGTTACTTTATTCCTGCCAATTTCTTCATTTGTAGATTTGGGATGCATCTCGTTGCAAGAGGGTAAGAACCATGGAGGGCCACAGATTCCGTGTTGGGGCCTTAGCCTGGAGTTCAGGTCTTTTGTCTTCTGGTAGTCGGGACAAGAGTATTCTCCAACGAGATATACGTGCTCAGGAAGACTTTGTTAGCAAACTCTCTGGACACAAGTCAGAGGTAAGACTCTTCTCTTCTTATTTTCTGTTCATTAATAGTTGTTACTTCTTCATTTCTAATTTTTATTTTCCTTGAGTTCATGCCCCTCAGCCTACTAATAATTCTTGTTGTCATACAGGTTTGTGGACTCAAGTGGTCTTATGACAATCGAGAGCTGGCATCAGGTGGAAATGATAATAGGGTGAGTGATGGATATCTCCGATGTGCATAAGTAAATTCTCTAGCGAGCAGTTTTCCTGCAGTCATGGATTTCCTTTTCAAAGGTTAACTTACTGTTATCCACTGCAGCTTTTTGTCTGGAATCAACAGTCAACTCAACCTGTACTAAAATACGGTGAGCATACAGCAGCCGTGAAAGCGATTGCTTGGTCTCCTCATCTTAATGGACTTCTAGCATCTGGAGGTGGAACTGCAGATCGTTGTATAAGGTTCTGGAATACAACCACTAACTCACACCTTAGCTGTATGGATACTGGTAGTCAGGTAACGCACAAACCGCTAGCAAAGCATTTGATGGGTTTTCCTCTATTGCTTTTGGAAATAGAGTCTTACTGAAACACGGGAATAAGGAAATTTCTGCAGAAAGGTCTTAAAAGTTTACAAAAGAATTGAACAAGTGCACAAAGAAAAACTATGATAATTTACCCTACATGTTTGTAATACAGTGTACCATGAACAGATGAATTTTAACCACAAAATCAATGTGTACACGCGCATTCACGTTTTCATTTTGGGTATGTGTATCAATATATGAGGAATAGTGGGTCTGACTGCATATATGTGTTCATGACTATATATGGTATCCATTCTCTTTACTCGGGACCATCAGAACTATTATCTCTTCTCGAATCATTTGTTACAAGATGTGTACCCCTCTACTAACCTAATAAATCTTCAAAAACTGTGCAGATTTTTGTACATGCATATATATTCATCTGTATTTACTATGAATATTGTGGTGAAATAGTCGGACCTGTTGATGAAACTTATCAAGGAAAAAGAGAAAGCAACAGGCTTGCCAAAACTCTTGCAAAAGGATACATGGCATATATATATGAACTATTAAGAATTTTAACCTTTTGGCATTTATCATCTATCTTTCAATGGCTCAAATACTCAAGGCTCAAGTCATACTACTTGTACCCATGACAGGTATGCAATCTTGTGTGGTCTAAGAATGTAAATGAACTAGTCAGCACGCATGGGTACTCTCAAAACCAAATAATTGTATGGAGATACCCCACAATGTCAAAGGTACGGTGTCTATCTCTCAGTCTAAGCAATATCTATGTTGTTTAATTTTTGCGCTGACTTCTTTTTGTCAATGCAGTTGGCAACTCTTACTGGTCATACATACAGAGTCCTTTATCTTGCTATATCGCCTGACGGACAGGTTGTGTTTTGTATGCATAAGTATAATATTTGCTTCCGTTTTGGGTTGCATCAGTAATTATGCCATGTTTTGTGTTGATGCATCCTTTTTCTGACTGATGTGTGATTAACCACATAAACTTATGACGATTAAATTTTCTTTCCAGACTATTGTTACTGGAGCAGGGGATGAAACATTACGTTTTTGGAATGTGTTTCCTTCCCCTAAATCCCAGGTGAATACAACTTTTACCTAGTTTCCTTGTTCCTTTTAATTGGCTATAACAGTGTCCCTAATTAAACAAACAATTTCATTTTCTTTTTGCAATAGGTTATTAAGAAATGTTTCTGTACCACATTCTTTTTGGTATATTGTAAGCTCCAACCTCTTACCCCGATTTGCATTCTGATAAAAGTGGAGATTTATACCATCTTGTTTTATTCCATTTAACGTAGGAGATGTCTGGACAGACATGATTCTGTGTAATCCGTCATAAGCATATTAACCGTGTATTTCCCAACAGCAACTAACTGATATGTCATTATCAACACAGAACACGGAGAGCGAAATCGGAGCCTCCTCACTTGGAAGAACTACAATTCGGTGACTCCTACGAGTCCTGTAGAGTGGAGTTCGTCCAAATTGTAATATATCTAGTCTTAGCTCTGGCAGGATTCTAAAGCGAGGTTGGTGCAGCTACAGAAGGAGCTCATCTGACATGCTTTTCCGAGCCAACAAGCCTTTCGTTAGAGAACATTTCAGAAATCCTGAAATGGCAGTTGTGGTGGAAAATTCCTTCTGAAGTTGGTTCAAATTTGGATTTTGTTCCATTGCATGTGCCCTCTGATCTTGTAGATCAGTCATGTGTATCCTTTGACTTGTTAGTCCGTTGCAAAGTACTTGATGCAATTGTATGTAAATAAACCTTCTTAATTTGTAACACTGTATATACGTTGGATGAACCAGGGTTCCTTTTAAAGTTAATTTTTAGTCTTTGTATCGGTTGAGAGCCTTCCAGAAACAGTATAAACAATTTGTGTGAGATTCCATCGCAAAGGAAACTATGACAGTTAAATTATCAAACTGATAGATTCTAGAAAACAGGTACGACGAAGTATGTATTTACTATTGATTTCTGTAAATGAATACAAGGATAATCTGGTCTTTGAGGTCCAATACCTCCAGTCTCGGGCTTCCACACATGTCATTCTTCACATGTCTCTCTCCTCCTTTCTCTCTGTTATTTGTACTAAGAATTTGTAGCTACTGACAGATTTTTTTAACTGACAACTTGATGATTGGTTGTCAGTACTATTAGCTAACCACACGAATAACATAATACTATACTCTTCTGCCTATTACTCCTCTGCCTTCTGCTTATTTTTCCTAACATAGAATCGGGTTACCTTAGGTCTGTCATTACTCCCCTCCCCCCCATCAGCTTCACCTTGTCCTCAAGGTGAAAGTCTGAAAATCTGACCTTCATGTCGTGAAATAACTCCCATGTAGCCTCAGCCACTGAGTGGCCCTTCCACTGAATAAGCACCTCCAAATTTGGACCAGAACCCATGTTTCAGATGGCTAATAGTGCAGCAGGATGAGCATAAGGAACTTCAGGCGTGAGTAAATAATTTGGCATACTCACGATGGAATCATTAATTCCCAAGGCTTTCCTAAGCTGTGAAACATGAAAAATAGCGTGAATTTTGGTTGTTGGGGGCAACCTCAGCCTATATGCCACTGGTCCAACGCGTTGGAGAATCTCAAATGGACCAAATTATCGCGGAGCCAACTTGGTATTACTCCTAGGTTCCACCGATTGCTGGCGATATGGAGCTAACTTAATAAAGACCCTATCCCCCACCTAAAACTCCACTTATCTTCTTTTCCCATCTGTTGTTAATTTCATCCGCTGCTAAGCTAACATCAAGTGGTGGTGCAACTCAGATAATTTCTGGTCCCTCTCTTGCAGCAATGCATCAATGGTATTCGTAGCAGATCACTGAATTCGGTACCTAGTAAGAGTGGGAGGATCTCTTCCATAAAGGACCTTGAACGGTGTAGTGCCCAAGGTTGAATGGAAGGATGTGTTGTAGCAGTATTTAGCCCATCCCACCTAACGTGCCCATTGTTGAGGTTGCTTGCTAGTAAAACACCATAGATAAGCCTCGAGACACTGGTTGACAACCTTGATCTGCCCATCCGTTTGGGGATGGTAGGCTGAACTGAATCGCAGTTGTGTACCTTGCAACTTAAACATTTCCTTCTAGAATTTACTCAGGAATATTATATCTCTATCGGATACTACTGAGTTAGGGAATCCATGCAACCTTACCACCTTCTGCACAAAAATATAGGCCACCGATTGGGCTGTATAGGGATGTTTGAGAGGAAGGAAATGAGCACATTTGTTGAGTCGGTCCACCACTACTAGTATAATTGAAAACCCCTTTGATTTAGGTAGCCATTCTATGAAATCCACAGAAACCTCTTCTCAAACCTATTGTGGCATTGGCAAGGGCTACAGAAGTCCAGCCGGGGAAAGTGATAAGTACTTATTATGTTGACAAACAACGCATTCAGCCACAAACCTGTAAATGTCACTCTTCATTCCATCCCAAAAGAGTTCATTTGCTAGCCTTTTGTAGGTTTTTAAAGCACCGCCATGCCCTCCGACATTACTTTTGTGGCTGTCCGTGATCAAGGTTAGTATGAATGTAGAAGTTCTCGGAAGCACTAACCGATCTTTGTAAAATAACCGGTCCTGGATTAATGTATAAGAAGGATGTGACCCCCTATCTTCCCGAAGCTCTTGCTTTAATTTAGACAATTTGGGGTCAGCCTCAATCTCTTTGATCATGTGCTCTATATCCAATGCCCGTAGTGCTACCACTGCCATAACTTCTGCCTGAGAAGGTATTCTTGGCAGCACATTAGCCACTCTATTCTCCCTTCCCGCCTTATACTCAATGCTGAAAGTATACCCCAACAATTTTGACAGCTGTTAGGATTTATTTTTTTAAATATATCCTATCTTTACTGTTATTTTTATTTTCGGCATTTTCAATTGGACATGGCTTGTTACTTGGCTG
>JANZLH020000427.1:6762634-6782637 GCA_026770325.2 Erythroxylum fimbriatum
TGGGCTTTGGAGATCATGGAATGGGCTTGGACTGGATATCTTTGATGAATGGACCGATCGGCCCAAGGCCCGATAGGACCGACCCGACCATAGCTAATATTCACTGGACACAATAAGACATCATAAAAATTGGACAGAGGATCTTGGTTGGATTATGACACGCCCAAGTTCGCAGGAGGCTACCGTAGGACCCTTATATGTGATTGTCTTTGGTGTAAAGTCGCTTACCTGTTGTGTTCTTGCAGCTCACCATCTACTTAGGTTGGTTTTGTTTATTTATATATTCTCACCCGACGAAGACCCACCAACTCATTAAAGGCTCCACAGTGTTTTTGCGTTATGGTTTCTGTGCGGGGCATACCAGACATGGCATACAGCTTCTCGCTTCTTTTTCTTGTCCTTTTTTCATGTTCTTTGTCGTTGCTCACCTTGCATTAGCTGGCAAGAGCAGGTATGTTCTTTGTCTTACTCTTTGAATAGTCGCTCTCTCCAAAGTCAGTACTGTGATGAGTACAAGTGTGGGTTCCCCTTAGCAGATGATGCTGGTTTTTCATGATTTCTGGTGGCTTAGTGACATGATATGAGTTTTGATGCTTAAGCAATGTGTCTACTCTTCTCTAACGTTTGAACGAGGTTGGCGGTTGACTCGGTGATAATACATTGCTGTCGGAATTCAGAGGATTGAAAATGATGGCTGGGTTAAAACCATTGATCTGCTGTTGGAAAGCTTAAAAAGTCCTAGGTTGAAAAAAATTAGAAATACAGTGATTGATATATAAATATATAATTTATAATCTAAGGCGCATTAGGCGACTTAGGTTGCAGACTTTTTAATATAGTAGCCGACAGATACTGCGCAAATGCGAAATATATATGTTATGTATAAATGAATGTTATGTAATTTAAAATTTCGTGGGAAAAAATAGAATTTTGTAATTGTGGATAAAATTTTGTCAAAAGAAGAGGTGAAAATATAATAGTTGAAATATTTAGAATGAATTAATAATTTAAAAATAAAATAATTTGAAAATGTATAGCAACGAAGAAATTAAAAAGATAAATGGATAAAATATCCGAGCGAATATTGTGAAATTTATATAGAAGAAAAGATCAAATAGTTTAGTAATTTTGACATATGAAAAAAAAATTAAAAATTTAAGGGAATTGAATAGTATTAATGAATATATTATGTTATTAATCGTTAAATAATATTGTTAAATATTAAAATATGTGGAAAAATAAAATTTGTGAATATGAAAAAATTATTGTGCAGAAAAAAAGTTAGAATATTTAAAATAAATTAATAAAAATAGTCAGTAAAAATAAGGAATAAAAATCACACCCGTGACTGAAACTAATAAGTTTTAAATGAATTAATAAAAATAATTAGTAAAAATAAGGAATAAAAAATCAAGTCACACCATGACTCATGGGTGTGACTTAATAAGTTTAAAACAAATTAATAAACATAGTTAGTAAAAATAAGGAATAAAAAATGAGATAAAAAATTGTCACGGTTTCAAATCCCTAAAATTAACATAATCGTTCACTATTTCTAATTGAGCCGCACAACCAAATATCACACCCGTTCACTGCAGCTTCTTCTTCTTTGTTGATATGAAACTTCTTCTCTGGTGATTCCTGCAACTTCCTTTCGTCTGCCATCGGCTTCTTTGGTCACCTCAGCTTCCCCAACATTTGCTCCAACACGTCGTTTACAATCATCTGTCGGTGAGATACCTGGTAACTTCCATTAAATCTAAAAAATATGTCAATTTTCTGTTTGCTTCTGGCATTTGTAAAGGGATAAACTTCATTGTTGTTGTGATGTTTGTATAACATGTTGAATTAGACAAGGTATCACCTGGGTTTATGAGAGGGAGTCTTTATTTTTTTCAATTATCTTCTTCATTTTAATCCTTTGCTTTATAATTATTTATTAAACAATTGATTGATAAGAAACAGTTTAGGTGTTTGAGACGTTGTATTATAGAAAAACAAACTTATGTTTTGATGACTCACCCATATATTTACACCGTGACCTTTATTGCTACTTGGGTTATGCCTCGTGTGAGATTCTCAGTATCTTCATTTTCTCAACCGGATGATATGCCTATTTTATGTAATCCTTGTCTTCAGACAGTCGTGAGAGTCAGTTGAGGTATGTAACTTTAAAAGATCGTCCAATTATGCCAAATAGATTTATTGATCATAGGGCTATTATTGAATTAGGAATAGCAGACCGAGTAAATGAATTGTTGCATAACATAGGATGGGATAGATTTGCTGAATTTAGAAAAAAATGATACTTTACAATTGATCTTTAACGAAGATGACATTGTGAATAATATAACATTTAGATTGATGAATATGCCGTAAGTTATTACTTTAGATGTACTGAATAGTATATTTGGATTTTCACATAGTGATTTATGCGATTACCATGATGATTTTAGGCCTATAGAATTTTGGAATGAAATTACTAATTCAAGAAACGTTTTTTTTCTTCAAGTAGGTCTAAATCGTCTGCTTTAGTGGACCTTAGCCTTCGTTATCTCCATAGGTTTTTAACTTCTACGTTATTCAGTAGAGGAGATAGCCAAGGTGCAATCTCTAAAGCAGGATTGTTTGTGTTGTGGTATATGGTGCATGCTAAATAGTTTAATGTTGATATGTGGTTAAGTATGCATCTAATGGATGTGGCTAAAGCTGGAGCTGGCAAAATAGTAGTTGGAGCTTTTGTCACCCAAATTGTAGAGCATCTTTGTTTACTAATTGAGAGAACAATTATGCAACATGTCAAGGAAACTCTAGTTTAGACTTGCAGTTGTTGGTGTGTATGAAGATTGTTAGGCGACAAGGTGATCGTTATGTTCTTGTTAATGACGACACAACAGAAGCTTCAAGTAGTAAGCATAGTCACATCGGAGTAACTGAAGGTACACAAGGGGATGATGTTTTGCCACCCGAAGCTACGCGTTGGAACATTGAGCCTAATTTTGTTGCATATCAATCATTGTTCAACCAACTTATTGTATTTGAACAGCGAACGAATGATAGATTCGACAAGATTGAGTCTAGCATAGCGGAGATGAGTAATTTCCTAGCGAATTTAAATCCTTGTTCCAGACACCGTCCACCTTCATCTTATTATTGTATTTCTATCTTTTTCTTTTTATTATTTTGATTGTTTGTTGTTAAATTATTTTTAGTTTTATTGTTTGTCTTTATTTATGTTATTTGCATCTTTGATCCTTTAATTAATTTCTTATAATGTTGACAATGTATGTTTGTACTTTAAATGTTTGTTTTCTTGTTTAATATTTAGAGATGTTCGGTTATTAAATGAACTTGATCAGGATTATAAATGCGTAATATGAGTGAAATAATATATTTGTATGCTTAAACTGATTGACTTGGATTTCAATTGAAAGTGTTTCAGCTTGTTGTGATAGATGAATGAGACTTTTCTTTAGTAAGAATTTGAGCTTTTTTTAGATATTGTGTACTAGTTAAAAGTATTCATTGCTAAGAGTATTATTTCATGGTTAAGCAAATCTAGAACCTACTTGCAAATAGTAGTCGAGATTACATAATCTTATGCAAACATTGAAGTGATGAATGCATTTAGGATTTATCCTGACAGCTTAAAAAGCCACCATGATATTATCCTTAGTGAGTTCCCTTAAGCTTAGATGAAACCTTTCTTTGGTTAAAACCCAAAATATGAGCCTAGCCTTAATTGTTTATCTCTTTTGATTACATCCGCCATAAGGGCAAGTTGAGCATTTAAAAGGTATAATCGACTGTAGGGAATAATTGTGGGCCCTTTTTGAACTTATGTTGTTGTAAATTGGGGGAAAAAACAAATCATATGAAGTAAAAAAGGTGAAAAAGGAAAGAGAAGCTGAAAATGCAAAGGAAACCAAAAAAAGAAAAAAGGAAGAGAAAAAACAAAATGAAAAGAAAGAGGAGAAGGGAAAAGTAAGGGAAAATGGTAGGGTTAAGTTTGTAATTGAAAGGAAGAAATTGTATGTTTTATGTTTTATTGGTTTGTATAATTTTAAATGCTCAATTAGTCCTATGGTTTAAAGCTTGGTTTGATCTTTTTCCCTATTTTTAGCTTGGCCCCATAACAACCAAAATAAAGACCTTCGGATTAATGTGTGTGTTAGATATTTAATAGTGAAGATTGGATTAATAAGCAAACTTATGGTAGATGCTTGACATGAAATGAATAATGAACGAATATTTATAACCTTTGAATGCTTGAAAGAATGAAAAGTGGAGGGAGTGTCTATCATACTTATTAATGGTCTTTCAGTTGACGTACTTGTTAATTATGGTTATGCATGCAAAGAATAGTTTGTTCATGAATTATTATGAGTTTCAAAATCTTAGGTTATGTTTATTGAATTGATCTTTGACGTCTTTAATTATTAAATGAGAAAATAATTTGTTGTCATTATTATTATTTTTTTGTTTACGCTCTCATGGTTTAGTGTTTTTGGTTTTGGTTGAGTACAATTATAGTTTAAGTATTGAGGTATTATTGTTGTTAATTTTATCTAATTTGGCTTCTTTTTATATGATGAAATTTGTATGAATCTTAATGATATTATTTTATGAATGAGGGATGAAGGGCCATTAATCTTCACTCATTTCATCACGTTTGGAGACACAGATGAGATGTAGAGAAAGGAAGAAGAGAAGGAAATCAAAGAGAGTCAGTGAAGAAGAAGAGTTTTGATAATTAATATATGTGTTAAATCACAACGGTGATAAGTGGCATCCAAGTCACGATTGTGACTTAACTATGAACTGTGAGTTTGAGAATGGTGGCTCAATTAATTTTTTGCAATATATTATAATAAATGATAAATTATACATTATACATTATAAAAAATTAATAATTATATATTAAAAAAAGAACAACGAATTTTTAATATATATTAAATGACCCAAATAATTTGTTTACATGACTAATTCTCTACAGTATGCTTATAATATGATTTATAGATTATAAATAAATTAAATTATATACTAATTTCAAGAGCTATGTCACAATGGTGAAAGGTGAGTTAGATAGTAATTCTTTGCAAATATACTTACGATAAATTATAATTTATAGATAATTAAAAATTACGTGCTGATTTCAATAACTATGAAACTTTAATATGTATTAAATGTCAAAATAAACGTTAATTAGTTTCATAATAATTTTAAAGATAATAATTTTTTTAACATATATAACACAGACGTTGATACGCTTCTAACATGTTAAGTTGACGACTTCTAAAATGCTAATTTGTCTATTAAAAAAGTACGTCATAATTGGATATTAATATAAAAATGTGAATTTTTAATATAAAAGAAGATATATTAATTTTTTGGAGCATTAAAATTTTTTCTTCTAACTAAGCTAAGCATCAGACGCTAGTGGTCTTCTTTATATTTTTTCAAATATATTTTTTTCCGTAATGCAAAACTTAAAAATTGTTGTTTTGTTAATGTAAAAACATGCAAATAATCAGTACATCATCTTATAGTATACAAAAAGATTTTATCATATATGATACGAACAAGATTTTGCACTATGCCCAACTTAACTCTTAGTTTAAAGCCGGACATATGACGTCACTTGAGAAGAGGTGGTATGATAGACACAAGACCACCCAGTGGCGGTCACATATTTGGCCTGTAAATGATCTTGTCATAGGGGCTTTTGTAGAATTTTAGGAATGGTAAGAAAGACTCGTTAATTGACTCAGTTGTGGTGACACATTATGGAAAGAGAGTCAATGGGAATAAAGTTTTGTTGGTGGTCATTACATAAGCGTTGATGTTTCGATGGCATCTTCTACCAATGGGTGATACAAAGGAGATATATCTCACATTGAATGAGTTAATCTGTACTAAGTTTAAAGGAGACTTGCTAGTGGACCCTATTTTTGAAGAAGTTGGGCGGGTTAAGGTAAGATATCATGGTTTGGCTGAGTTAGAATGTTGCGACACAGTAAATGAAAACTTTGATGAGCACAATTCATCTTCAGTTGTTGATCTTATGGACGAAGAGTTAAATCGAAGGGAAGAGACTTGCGGATGATTACGTAAATTATAGAATTCTAATGCTTCATTAAAGTCCAGTGAACATACCACCGTGGTGATCGTTGAAAATTCAACAAATAGTCGGACACCCTGTAATAACAATCAAGATTTGAATTATAAATTAATAGGAGACGACGTGTTAGAAAATAACAAGAAGAAGGTAAAAAGTGTAACATAAGTGGGCCAGTAGTAATAGGCTCATATATGTTTAAAAAGTCTAAAAAAATTAGTATTTTTCATAAAGATGTTAAAAGCGAGATAAAATAAACAAGAATTATGCATATAAACAACAGGCATATATATAATAGTATTACCTTCCATATATAAGAAAAAAAGATGGTGGGTCGATTACAAAAGCTCTGTAAAGTCTGGATGGGCAATAGTCGGTAACAATTTTCAATGTTGATAAAAGTACATTTATGAAAGTTAAAGCAAACCTGAAAAAGCCTGACAAGATAGAAAGAACAAATTATAAGAGAACATATGACAACGTTACATGAATTCACTGATCTAAATCTAATTAAATGTTTTTGATGAAAAACTATCAATTCACAATGCAAAAAAGACATAATAGCTTTTTTTAAAATAAAATAGTGGCTATACTTTTATGGGTTATCAACGGAGTTTTCGAAGAAATCAACATACTTGCATAAAAAAAGAAGTACAAATTGTTCACAGTTTTTTCACACAGTTGATATGGCAACTTCCAAAGTAAACACAATGAAGCGTGTGAATCTACAGAAATCGAAGCAAAAGATAGAATTTTGATATGATTAATAATCAATTAAGAAGGATAAAAATTGAAATAAATGTATAATAAAAAATGATATATGGTCACTTACAGTTTTCGTGAACGGAACTTCCAATAATCTTGTTTAAGGAGAAAAATCTTTAACCAACATCAATAAAAGAATAATAAAGTTTTAGAACAAGTTTATAAATAACAAATCCCAAAATGAAATTTAGAAAAGATATATGTAAACAATACCGTTGATAATTTTCATCAGTTTTAAAAGATGAAAAAGTGAATAAAACATAATTTGAGTTAAAAAATTACCAAAACAAGCCTGAAATTTTCATCATGACCCGTTACATAAGGAAGCCCCTTCTGGTGAAAAATTCATCTATTGTCAAATTCTCTACATTTTAAAGAAAAAACCAAGAATAGAAAGTAAAAAAACGATATCTAATAGACTGTGAAGCAATATTTGTTGTTCTTTATTTTGGGAAATGCAACATTTATTTATAATGGAAGAAATAGAAAAAGGATTGATTTAAAAAAAAAAGACTTAGAAGTAGCACAAAATGTGTAAGAAAATTTGATTGCATTCCTAATATTATAATAAAAATTATTGTTACATTACCGATAACTATGCTTTCTCTCCAAGAAAGGCAAGCCTTTAAATTTTGTGCAGCCAACTTAATGTTGTCACTGTTAGCTCTCAGGAATCGTTCAATACAAGAGTTGTTACAAAATTTCTTCTATGATCACGTAGAAAATAATGTTAATGGCAATAGCTATTTTGTCCACTATTGATATAATCTTGTTTCTTCATCCATAAAAAAATGAAACAACAGAAAAAGAGAAAGATATTACTTGCTTCTGCGATAGAGGAGTTTGCTTAGTTAGATAGTACATAACAACTTTATTTTTCTGAATCGATTGGGGAAGATCTTTAAGCTAATATAACATTTCTTTGTTCCTCGTTTTGAACAAGTAAAACAATACAAAGGGAAACACAGAAAATAAATATGGTGGAAGATTTTGTGAATGTAATTGCTGAGAAACAAAATTGAAAGAGGTACGTGTCAGAAAAAATCATAACATATTAAATGTTTGTTTAAAGAAAATTTAATTATTTTTAGATTTCATTGCTAACAACTGAATAAATTTCATTTATAAGATTGTGTATTTAAATCGGCAACGTATCTGTTGAAAGATTGTTTGTTGAAATCGACGGCATATTTGTAGGAAGATTATGTTTTCTGACGTGATGTAGCGTATTTGTTGGGAATTTTATTTTTACAAGATTAGCAAATTAATGTTGTTAACAAGCAAACGAATGAAGGAAAAGAATTCAAATATTGATGAGAACATTGTATGTCACGAGTGTGACATGTTAAGTCACAGGCGTGAGACCTTTTCACGGTAGTGACTTAACATGTCACGCCCGTGAAGCATTTAAAATGTATTTTTTTTAATTTTGGCTTTGATTGTTATATCAATTAACATTTTTCAACATCAACATATGGATTTTGACTTAGTTAATCTTAACTTTGCTTAAGCTTTATTTTCTAATAAATTTCTTGTAATAACGAGTTAACCTAGATTCTTATCCAAATGATGGATAAGATAAACCTATGTGGCTTGATTTATTAAACACATTGTCTTTTGTATATGTATTAGAGGAGATAGTCGGAGTAAATTAAAGACTTATGATCACAAATAATTACAGTATAGACTCTTTTTTTCGTTTTATTTATGTTTGACTTTAAGTTTTAGATGCAAATTTTTATTTCCAAACCTTTAACTAAATCACGATTCAATACTAAACAATTTTAAATAATTTAATTTTAATCAATTTTTAATTATATATCAAACAAATTTAAAGTAATTCATTTTTTAATTATAAATTTTTTTTGTCATTACTCAAATATAAAAAAGAAAAGGATTAAATTTCAAAGTAAAAGATCACTTTAGAGACCACACCATATTATCAAAAAGTTAGTAAAGAGAGTAACTGAAATGGTACTACCTTTTCTATATGTCATCATATGATAAAACATGAAATGCATACATATTTATAAGTTCGTCCACTTCTTATGTGATAACTCATTTATATCTTGAATATGAAAATCCATAAATTTAAAAAATTCATTTTCAATGAATTACTGGAATAAAAAGGCAAAAAGAAGGTTGTTCATAATTATATTAATGTTATCCAACCTTGTTTAGTAGTAAGGATTCTCCTCTCTCAAAAGAAGTTGTGACAAAGCTTAGGAGGGAAGTAATTGAATTCAAAGTGGATTGTACGACACACTGATATAATGATCTCACTTGTAAAAAAAAAATATTTCTCTTTGCTTCATCTCCTTTAAACACCTATCTAAGAATAAATCATGAATGACACCATACAGCTTTCCTTCGAAGGACAAAACATAATATTCTGCGACTCTCAATTAATTTTAATCTATACTGGATTCAAAAATTTCAAATTGACAAAAGTACTCATAAAACAACAATGATAAATCCTTGAGTAATAACTATCTCATTGTCTTCAAAAACTGTCCAGTCAAACTTTTCCATGGGATGCTTTTCATATTAAGGGTCGTTTGATCTTGCCAACTGCTGTATTTAATTTCACAATAAAAAATAATTAGGATTACTAACAATTCCAAACTTAAATATAAAAGCACCAGGCAATATCTTACCAAGAATATTACGAGGAATGCTTGCTAATTGAAGAATTTTTTCCACAGATCTTTATTCTGAAGAAAACAAATAAATATATAAGTTCAAACCTGTCTAAACAGTCAAATAAACAAGTGATTTCAAATGTCATAATTAAAATACGACAATAACACCAACAATCTAAAGTTATGTTTTGTTAACTTAATATTATCAAACTTGAGAATTATAAAGGAAAAAAGAAACAGAATCAGAAAAGAAACATAAGATGCTATAAGCTTAAGATGCAAACTACAAAGGATTACATAGAAGCAACATTAATTATCAACAAATTACTTCTGAATTAGAGTAGGATGAAAACAAAATAGGTTTTCAACTTCAAAACACAAGGAGATGGTCTAACAAGATTATAGAAGGTAACTGAGCATTTCATACCTATTGGAAATTTATCTAACATAAAACATAAACCACAGTATAGGTACAACAACAAAAAATACAATGAATAAATCATCAACTATGTAGTTTTATCATAATAAAATAACTCACAACACAGAGATGTTGTCTTTGCTTAGGGTTATTAGATACACATTCTATCCATTGAGATAAAAGAATGCAATTTGGATCTCCTGGCAATATGAGATCCTTGAGCAGCTATTCATCAACATCTATAGATTAAAATTGTTCTTACCGTCCAACTGGTGCAGCTTGGTCCAAATATGGTTAAATTATAAAAAGTAAAAATCTCAATATGATGCTCCAACCTTTAATAAAAATATGTGACTATAACTGTAACTAAGACCCTAAAGTCAGCTTGCAAGACCCTAACAATAAGAAGATTACAAATGAAAGAATTAATGATGAAACTACTTTCAAGACTCTTCATTATCCCCATGTTGCTATACATGATGTCACAATTTTAGAGATGCCAGCATCTAAGTGAGAGAGAAGTATTTTTTTAAAAAGAGAGATAAAAGTTTTGAAGTAGCACAAACAACTAGTTCTTAATAAATTTGAAATTAAACTATTTAAGTGAAACAATACAGAGGATAACTAAACAAGAGTTTAGTGACTTTTTTCCCTTCCTAGGAGGTTTGTTGTGACCAATACCAGTAGAAGGGTGCAACAACGTTTTTCCTGCGCAATAATAATAAGCAAGCTAAGTTGTTTTGGAAGACATTGGGAGAAATTGCTTAAACAAATGGAAAAGACAAATTGAAACAAATAAACCCTCAAAACTTGTATGAGCTACATATTGACTGACTTTCATCGACTTTTTTACTTTAGGTGTAATACTCAAGTGGATGTATATTTTCCATCAAGATTTTCACGTGTCAAACATTGTAATATATCAGTAGATGCAAATATCAACAAATATTCTAACACATATATGCACTTGCCACTAACACAATTGTATGCCCACAAATGCACAAATAATTTTCCATAGCTCATACATATATAATACTAAAAGATGCATAAACAAATAAGGCATAAAAAAATTCATAGCAATTTCAAATCTTACTAGATGTAATGGGTCAGTCATAGGTATCAAACCCAAAACATGCATATCTTTCAAGAATCATAAGCAGTAGAAGAAGTTGAGACTAATTAAATAAAGAGTTATCAATGAATGTTGTAAATAAGATGAAAAATTGTTGCAACTTTTGGAGCATAATCCGCCTTAACATCATCATCACACGCAGTTTGAAGTTCCACAATAAAGCGGGGTCTGGGGAGGTCTGATAGTACGCAGCCTTACCCCTACATAGTAGAAAGATTGTTTCTGGTAGATCCACATACAGACGTGACAATGAAAGAGTGATACAGGTTAAAGAGTAATAAGTAAAACTGGCACGCTAAATCACTATGAAAATAAAATTACACTAAATACATACATAAATAAAAATAAAATATAACTCAACTTTTAAAAAATATTTTAAAACTAAAATATAACGAAATATTATCATCTCTTTATCTTTAAAAAAGCACCAATACCTAGATGATAAGAGCTATAAACATCAAAACCTGAGTAAGGGTATTCTTGTATCTTAAGCCAGGCTATACCTATATTCAATTATGTAACAACAAACATAACTCTAAATTAAACCTTCAGATAAGGATTGTGGCAGCTCAATTCCAAAACACAATTCATATGTTCTAATCTAAATCAACAATGTACCTTTCCATTAGGTAGCTGTGCTTTAGAAACAGTTCCTAGCATGCCTCCACCAATGAGATTTTCTGGAGAGAAGCTGTTTGTGTATTGCTGAAGTGATGCAATAGTGAAACATTTAGCAGATGTGAGACGCTTTCCTGTTTTTGCAAATGTCACTACTCTTACTTCAGTAGGCATGATAGGGTTAACAATCACCTTCTCGACAAGAGGAGGTGGTGGTGGTGGAGGGGGAGGGGGAGGAGGAGGAGGAGGTATATGTATCATATCTAATCTGCTTAAATCCATTTCATGATGATCTAGCTCCATTCTAGGTTTATTTCTTTCCTGCATGATTTTTGGCATTCCATGACCCTCCTTTGGCTGTACTGTTGTATCCCCTTTAACATATGATCTTAAAATTCCAACCGCACTATCTACCTCACGTAACTCTTTGTAGATGCATTGAAAAGCCAATGTTTGTCTGCTAACATCGCCTACCAAATAATAAGTCTCATACGAGTACGATATTGAAACATCCAAAATTGTATTCACTTAGCAAATAACAAATGATTCTTACCATTTTTTTCTTTACTGATAAGAGTGTGTGATAGGCTTCCTTCAGCCAAAAGCCTAGCTATTACTAACATTTTTCATTTCCAAGTGAGCATAACATCTGTCTTCAACACTGACTACTGCTACTTGTATATCTACCTACACACTGAACAAAAGAAATTTCAACAGTTAGAACTGTTAACACCATTCAAAAGTAAATGATTGCATCAACCAAAATATATACGATTAAATCTCGAAGTTAGGTAGAAACAGAGGTCCCCAATGACAAAATCACAGAGGTTACAAAAATATATATGATTAAATCTCGAAGTTAGTAAGAAACGGAGGTCAATGGAGACAAAATCATAGAGGTTTCATTATGAAAACGATTATCAAGCAATCCAATTCAAATGATTATCCATTATTTCAAAAACAATTCCAATATGAGGGTAAGAGGAGTTTTTGTAGAGAAGAGAAAGGAAAAAGCTTTCAAGAGGAAGATTTAATAGTTACTTAGGACATTCCAGAGGGATCGAGAGACGATAGAAAAGCTTATATCAATAAATAAGTTTATTTATTGATAGAGAAGAGAAGTAGAGAAGTATGAAGAAAACGTCAAAAAAACTAAATAATGATTGTGACATTATTTAAGTGACTGACCTGAATAATACTTAATAGTTTTAAAATATTTAATAATAAGCATGAGTCACGACTGTGACAATTTAAGTCACAGCAGTGACAATAATATAATGTGGGACTTTGACTTGCGTTGAAATTTATGTTGTATATTTTATTCAACCAAAAATGTGGTCACTATTAGTAGATGGTAAGTGTATTTAGGAATAAATGCAAAAAAGTTGACGCTTTTAGAAACAAAACATGATAAAAGAAAAAAAATTGGGATGATATGAGTCACAGCTGTGATAATTTAAGTCACAACCGTGACAACAATATAGTGAAAGGAAAGAAAAAAAAGGGACAGCTTGAGTCACGACTGTGACAATTTAAGTCATAGTCGTGAAAAGAGTATAGTGGAGAAATCGAGTCGTTGATGAAGCAGATGGTGAGATGGAAACGTGGTCGCTCTTAGTAGATGGTAAGTGTAAAAACGTGGTCGCTTCGCTTTTAGGAACAAAACATAAGAAAAAAAATTGATTGTCACAGCCGTGACAAGAATATGGTGTGTGACTTATAAGTTGTGTTGAAATTTATGTTGTATATTTTATTCAACCAAAAACATGGTCGCTATTAGTAAATGGTAAGTGTATTTAGGAATAAATGCAAAAACGTTGACGCTTTTAGGAACAAAACATAAGAAAAGAAAAAAAATTAGGATAGCATGAGTCATGATTGTGATAATTTAAGTCATAGTCGTGACAACAATATAGTGGAAGGAAAGGAAAAAAAAAGGGATGGTATGAGTCATATTAGAAAAATCGAGATGTTGATGAAACGGACGGTAGGATAGAAACGTGGTCATTCTTAATAGATGGTAAGTGCAAAAACGTGGTTGCTTCGCTTTAATAAGTGTAAAAACGTGATCGCTTCGCTTTTATGAATAAAGATAAGAAAAGAAAAAAAATTGGCACGGTTGTGACAATTTAGATCACAATCATGACAAAAGTATAGTGCAAATCGCAGCCGTTCATGAAATAGACGGTGAGATGGAGTTTCGTGTTCATCTATCTCATTCGTCCTTAGTATATATGTACTTAATAATGGGTAAATCTATTTCTAGCATTAAGTTAGGGTAGGTATTGAATTTTTGTTAAAGTTATCAGTAGTGGGCGTTGGAGAGTTTCTCTTACTCGGGTTTCCACCTTGGTCTCGTCCACCTTGCTTCTCCTTCTTGTTTTGCTTTTCTGCTGTGTGCTCACGACTTCTCTTAGCCTTTTCTTCAGTGTTGATCGTCTTCACCTAAGTCCCTTTATAGCCATCTGCTTGCGTCTTAGTGGAATTTGGACTTCTTGGTGCAGGCGTCCGCACTCACTCTTTGGTGCTGAGCGCCTGCGGGTGTGCATACTGCTTGCGATTTTTGGTGCAAACTCAACTTCCCTTGTTGGATTGAATATCCTACACTTTGGGACCTTTTCTAGGCAACTTGGTGGGCTGCGGTACTAGCCGTGGCTGGTGTGCACCTCGCGTGGGCGCCCCCCTTGGCCAACCCTGGCCCAAGGACTTACATCGACCAACATCTAAGTCACAATGGGTAAGAAAAAACAGCGTGGTAGAGACATTACGAAGGAGATTATTTTGGGACTTCAATCACCGTCAAAAGCTTTAGGTGAGGAAGGGACCAAGGGTTCTGCGTCTACGAAGGAGACATTGGTGAGTACTAACACTGCCGACCCGAGGGATGATGTAGCAACCACGGGGAATGAAGTTTATGAAGTTGATAGTGAAGGAAGTGAGGGCAATGAGGATTCTTCAACTTCGGACAACTCCAGTAGCTCACAGGAGGAAGCTCCCTACCAAATGCTCGACAAAATGTCAAAGCTAGCCTTTAAACCATCCTATGCTGGTCTGTTTAAAAATAACTGAATGCTGACACAAGGGATTCAGCTGGCACACAAGCCCGTTGATGATATAGTTAAAATGACAATTGAAAACTTCCGACCCATTTAGGAAGCTTGGGGTTTTTGCTTGGTTGGTCGTTTTACTGGTCGCTTTTCGGGAATGAAACCGGTTGAGGGCTTGATGGTAAAATGGGGTGTGCAATGCCGACTACTCCCACATGACTAGGGATGGCTTATTTTTCGGTTCAACAATGAAGAAGATCGTACTAATGTCTTGATGGGTGGTCTATACACTCTCTATGGGAAAACATTGTTGCTGAAGAAGTTGAGTAAAGGTTTTGCTTTTAATAATGATGAGTTTCTGAAAATTCCAATATGGCATGTGGACGCCCTTTCGAAGCTTGGATCTCGGATAGGGAAACCAATATGCACTGATCAAATCACGGGCCAACGAACCAGAATAGGCTACGCACGTTTGTTAGTTGAAGTGGATGTCTCCAAACTGCCAATAACAAACTTCCAAGTTCAGCTGCCGGAGGGACCAGGCTATACACAACAGGTTGTGTATGAAGCCTTTCCACACTTTTGTAACACTTGCCGAAGAACAGGTCATCTTCAATCGGATTGTAAGCTAAATGCTAGTGGTAAGCTGATGCAAACTATAGACCCTTCTACTGATGGAGGTAAGCAGGAGGGGCCTAGGCAAACTACAAGGAAGAGTCGGAAGGAGCAGATTCATGAAGATATTCCTGTCTAAAATAGGGTCAATCAGTGCACTTTGGCACCCCTTGATGCAGATCCGATCATGGTGACTCAGGCTAAGGCCAGCTTCACTACGGAGTTGGAGGAAAACAATGGCATTCTTCACAACATAGATGGTCAGTGCCCTAAGAGTGATGTCATGCTAAGAGACAAGCCAAATTTAGAGATCAATGAGTCCCCTTCTTCAGAAGGTCCGACCACCAATAGCATTCCCACTTTAGCTCCGGAGATGATAGATGGAGAAACTTCTGATTTTTTGACTCGAAGGGCTGTGAAAGGTGCTAAGGAGGCTGACTTACAAAAGGGGCCGAAAGAACCTAAAGGTATGGTAATGGCAAGCCGTAAAGTTTTTGAAAGAAATACTTTGAAATTGAATCATATTGATAGGGTTGATGGCATTGCTAATACCCGTAGGAATGAGGGAAGGGTTGGCCCTTCCTCATTGATGAAATGACCTTCTTATGTTGGAATGTTCGAGGGTTGAACAAACCCTCGAGACAACACAGTGTTAGCCTACTAACTAGGCAACACAAATGTTGATTTATGTGTCTATTGGAAACTAAACTTGATGTGCGAGGATTGGAGAAATTTATGCGGAACAAATTTGCTGGCTGGGATTTTAGGCATAATTTTGCTCACATTTCTGGGGGCCGAATGGTTGTGGCATGGGATCCCTTATATTATGCTTGTCGTATGCTAGCTAAAGGGGAACAACTTATTCATTGTGATATGCGCAGTAAAACAACACAAGACAAATTTATGGTTTCATGCATTTATGGCTTATATAGTGTTACCCAAAGAAGAGACCTATGGAAAAATTTATTGGGGCTAAATGTGAATCAACAGGCTCCTTGGTTAATTATAGGAGATTTCAACTGTGTGTGCCTAGCAAGTAAAAGGAGAGGAAGCTGACCCCCGTCGACCTATTTACTTAAGGATCTCCAAGACTTTCGGATGACTCTTGGTTTGGAAGACGCTCCATATAAAGGGGAATTCTTCACTTGGAAGAAAAATCACTGGATGGCTAAATTAGACTGTGCACTAATCAATCCAGTATGGGGAGCACCAGACTTATGCTGTTTTGTCAACTTCCTGCCTATGTTGGTTGATTCGGACCACTTTCCCATGATCATTGATTTTCAACACCAGCAAATCCACGGTAATAAACCTTTCAAATTCTTTAACATGTGGATTACTCACCCTCTTTTTCAGGAGACTGTGGCCGAAACTTAGGAGATGGATGTTGATGGCACAACTCAATTCTCGCTTCGCACCAAACTAAAATCTCTCAAAGCACCTTTGAAAGCCTTGAACAGACAAGCTTTTGGGCACATCACAACTAAAGTGCAATTAGCACAGGAAGAGTTTCAACAAGCTTACCAGGAACTCCTTCAATCTCCGACTGATGAGAGCTTGAAAAATCTGGTTAACCTTAAGCGGAAGCAAGCGAATTTTCTTCAAGATGCAGAAAGGAGCTTCTTTCAACAAAAGACTAAGTGTACACATTTAATGGAGCCAGATTGGAGCACTAGCTATTTTCACTCCATTGTCCAAAAGAAAGCTAAAATGAATGCTATTACCCATCTCATCTCCGAAGATGGGTCCGAAACCTCATCAATGGTGGAAGTAACGAATTAGCTCCTAACATACTACATGAATCTCTTGGGCTCCCCTTCTCCTAGACGCCATGCAGATGTACAGGTGATCCAACATGGGCAACTTTTATCTCCTTCTGACCATGTCAACTTGGTTGCCCCTATTGCTATTGCTGAAATTAAACAGGCTCTTTTTGATATTGGTGACGACAAAGCACCAGGTCCAGATGGTTACACGGCTGCTTTCTTTAAAAGACAATGGGGTCAGGTTGGGCAGGATGTTGTGAGGGCAGTGCAGGAATTCTTTGTGAGTGGCAGATTGCTCAAGCAGCTTAACCACATAATTCTTACACTTATTCCAAAAAAGAGCTCCTCACAAAGAGTGTCTGATTTTCGGCCGATAGCTTGCCTCAATGTTGTTTATAAAATCATCACCAAAATTCTGGCGGCGAGATTGAACACGGTAGTGGGACAACTAGTAGACCAAGCTCAAGCAGGCTTTATACCGGGTAGGAATATATTGGATAATGTCTTCCTTGCACAGGAACTTGTGAGGGGCTATACCAGCAAATGCATTTCACCAAAATGCATGTTGAAAATTGATATAACCAAGGCCTATGACAAGGTATCTTGGGATTTTCTAGCGGAAATGCTACACGGACTAGGCTTCCCTAAACAATTCATTGGGTGGATTATGGAGTGTGTTTTCACTTCTTCTTTTTCGCTCATGATTAATGGCAATTTATATGGTATGTTCAAAGGAAAACATGGGCTACAACAAGGTGACCCGATTTCTCCCATTCTTTTCCTATTATGCTTGGAATATCTCTCTCGATTTCTAAAAAAGCGCATAACTAGTACCCCATTCAACTATCATCCGAAAAGCCAACAACTGGCTATTACACATTTTGCTTCGCAGATGATCTTATGCTACTTTCTAGAGGTAACATTCCTTCCATAAGGATTTTAGTGGACAGTTTGAAGGAACTACAGGAGGTGGCTGGGCTGCATGTCAACCCGACCAAATCTATTATATATCTTGGAGGAGTATGGGGATGGGAGCGAGATACTATATTACAATCAGTTGAGTTCCCACTTAGTGAGTTCCCAGTTAGATATTTAGCGGTACCTTTAGCCCCAATGAAAATTTCTGTTGCTCAATATTCGGTTTTGCTTGAAGTAGTGGAAAGCTTTATCCACACATGGAATGGTAAGAGTTTGTCCTATGCCGAGAGGTGTGAATTGATTAACTCAGTAATTCAGGGGGTACTCTCCTTTTGGCTACAAGCTTTCCCCCTCCCAACAGTCATCATTGACAAGATTACCTCACTTTGTTGATTATTTTTGTGGGGAGGTAAGCATTATAAAGTGACGTGGGATAGTATGTGTCTACCTAGAGAAGAGGGAGGTTTGGGGTTAAAACAATGTAAAGTCTGGAATTCTGCTTTGTTGACAAAAACACTTTGGAACATACATGCAGAAGTAGACTCTTTGTGGGTTCGCTGGATCCATACTATCTACTTGAGGGGAGCTTCTTTATGGGAATGGTAGGCCCATCCTCGTGATTCTTCCTTAGTGAAGAAATTAATTACCATTGGGGACACCTTGGCTAGCAAATTGGGGGGTATCACTACGGCAATAGAGGTGTTGCAGCAAAATTGTGTGAATGGCCTCTTGTCGTCTCATAAAGTTTATGAATTGATGCGCACTAAACAAACAAGTAAGCCTTGGATGTCATTGATTTAGAAGCGTTATATCCCACCCAACTACTCCTTTATTGCTTGGCTTGGATTAAGAAATAGACTGCCCACTAAAAACAATCTCATGTTTTTAAAGATAGATAGAACTTGTATACTATATGGCCTTGAACTAGAATCGGTGGCTCACCTCTTCTTCAACTGCTGCTTTACTAAAGTTGTATGGATAGCAATCCGGAGTTGGCTGGGCATCACAAGAGAAATGTCCTCCCTTATGTGTGCCATTAAGTGGATACGACTGGATGCAAAGCTACATGGTTGGGTCTGTTATGCACTATCTATATAATTTGGAAGACTCGTAACGAAGTACAATTGGAGGCTGCTATATATACCCAAGCCAATGTTGTTGCCAAGATTAAAATCATAGTGTACAAAATGCTGCACAAATTGTACCCCCCGGAGTTAATCACCTTTTGATTCTCATTGTTTATGATGTAATTGATGTTTCTGCTTCCCTTTTTAGTTCAGATTGCTTAACAAGTGCTATTGGTGATAGCGTCTTATGACCTACATACTGGATGCAGTTGCTGGTTGCATGGCCCATGCACAAACTAGCGCCTCGCTACTTCAAGTGGCGTCCACGAACCCGCAACCTTGCGATGGATGTTGTAGCCGATGGTTGGAGCTGGGTGCCTAATGAAGTTGGCCTAATGTCCTCTTCCTACAGATGCTTTTGATTATCGTGGACAAGCTGTTAGCTGATAATTTTCATTGTTTTGTCCCTAGTATTTCATCTGTTGTTATAAACCAAAATGAGATGCCCTAACCTCATTATGAGTGTAAGGGGAATTAATGGGTTTTATTTTGTCCTATTTTTGCCGATTGGGGTATGCCCCAACTATGGATGTATATATCTCTTTTGATAAATATAATTTACAATTTATAAAAAAAAGATGTTAAATTTGTGAAACAACTTAAGACTATAAACTTAAAATTGAAGTAAATCACAAATTAGTATAATGATAATCAACACACAAGAAGGGGGGTTGAATTGTGTATACT
The DNA here is from genome assembly GCA_026770325.2 of Erythroxylum fimbriatum. Classification (NCBI taxonomy): domain Eukaryota; kingdom Viridiplantae; phylum Streptophyta; class Magnoliopsida; order Malpighiales; family Erythroxylaceae; genus Erythroxylum; species Erythroxylum fimbriatum. Next base: position 6,782,488 of record JANZLH020000427.1, read on the forward strand.
TTTTCGTTTTACCCTCTTCCTTAAAATTTGCTTAATTCAGAACACAAGTAAGTAATAAAGAAAGTTAAGAAATTTTTGGACACAGAGATTTTATCCTGGTTCACCCCAAACCGTGGGCTACGTCCAGTCCTCAGAAACCTTTCTGAGATT
>JANZLH020000427.1:6786800-6825132 GCA_026770325.2 Erythroxylum fimbriatum
GTATATCATTTTCTTAATGAAGCCAACATAGTTTTAAATTTACCTTCGAGTTCCAACTAACGGAGCCTTGTTCATGTCATTCTATGCCTTTATTTTGACAAAAATGTTAGACAATTTAGGCTTCTACACTTGCCTCCTTATTTATAACAACAGGGTTTTGTTTTCAACTCGGAACTATATATATATCCATTGCCATGAAGTTTGGTATACACCAGAAGTTTAAAAGCTACCTCATTTAAAATTTCAAGCATGTTGGTTTTCGAACGAAGATCTTAAAGAAGTCATGGAATAACAACTTTAAAGCTTTTAAGTTGACATTTTTGTGAGACCCTCCAAATTGATTTAGGAAATCTTTGTTAGCACCCTTCCTAATTATCGGCATGACTGTATTAATAATCAGCCCACTAAGCCATCCAAATAGGGGTACGATGGGGAAGGCAATATATACATATGCCACATAGGCTAGTGGTTAGGAATTAGTTACAGAGAGAGAGGGAGAATGAGAAGATAGAGAGGACATATAGGATTCGGTATAAAGAGGAGGATCATCTTCATTCATATTCTGGAAATACATACTTGTATTGGCCTGGAAATCTCACTTCCAGGAGGAAAGGGCTCCTGCTGTATTTACTAAATACCTAAATAATACAATCTCTACTTGTTCGTTATCAATCTCCTATTTTGGTGATCAGCAAGAAGTAACCCTTTTGTCATATCCTTCCACTTCATTTTTAATATCTGCTTAAAGTGACATATTTCAGTGATGTTGACTTCAATACCAACATGACCTATCCTGTAGCATCTTAGAAGAGGCAGCGTCAGTCTTAAAAAAAACACCTATATTCAACAAATTCTGGTCAATGTCAAGTAAATAAAGAAAATTTGAAATTATCTTTTTACCTGAACTTCTTGTGATTGCAATGATTCCTTTTTTTTTTCAAGAATTATGACAAATCTTTTCTATTCTAATCTTCGTGATTTCAGTAGACTTGTAATTTCTTGAAGAGATTCTTGCTATAAGTCAAGTGATTTGTTCGGTCGATAAACTAGTTGAAAGCCATCGATGCCAGAAAAAAAAAGTACTCCATTGCATTAGTTTCTTTTTATTATTGCTCTTCAAGAACAAAATTCTTTTTGAAGAATTTCTGAGTTGAACTCATACTTGGACACTACAACTTTGTTGACGTGTACAACTTTTGTTCATTGTCTCTCGACACGTCAACAAAGTTGTCGACATATAGGGACTTTCCAAATGTTCTCTCTAATGAACAATCGGATCTTAGATCTTATGTTCTAACTCAAATGACGTAAGGTACGACATTTATGAAAATGCTGGGGGTGCAAAAAGCAAGGCAAAAGCAGCGATCAGAATTGCAAAATTTTCAATGTTAAAATTCTACTTACAACCTTTGTAAAAGAAAATCAATGCAACACTAACAAAACCAGAATGATTCCTAAACACCTGAAACTCCAATTCTTAAAAACATTTCCGTACGGAATTTAGCTTTTACCAACTAAATACTCACAAAATGCCTCAAAAGTGCTACCCGAATAAGTTGCCGGATAGCAGAACTTCCAAAGGCAAAAAGATTATCTATGAGACATACATCCCTAGGACAACATCTGGGAGAACAATTAGCCGCGTCAAGTAGGTCTGCAAACTATTTGTCCCCACCTCCAAACATTCCCATCATATCTTTGGTAGAACCCATTTGCTTCATCAAGTTTTGCAAGCCACCAATCCCGCCAATCTGCTTCAGCATTGATGGAGGAAGGGCTCTACTCATTTGCTGTGCATTCATATTCCTGGATAATGCACTCATCTCACCCTTTTTAGGAATCTTAAGTCCTTTCATTTTGCTCCAGACTTTAGCAAGGCGTTTGTACTCCTCTAACATTTCCTCTACATCCCTAACTTGACGACCAGAACCTCGTGCAATCCTCATGATTCGAGATGCATTCATAAGCTTTGGATTTGTGCTATCTAACTCTGTAACATACAACTAGTCAATCATTAGAATCAGAACTTAGTGCATGTCTTGAAAACATTTAGTTGACAAGAATACAGTGACTCGTAGTACATGAGGCATTCACTTACCTTCAGCTGTCATTGAATCCATTATAGTCATGTAGCGCTTCAGCTTTGCCTGACTTTCCTTTTCATGACCTTTGGGCATTAATTCTGCACTAAATCCTGGAAGCATTTGAAACATCTACAAAGCATTTGAAACATCACGATTAGAGGCCATAGGAACATTATCGAGCAAAAAGTTAAAAGACTAAGAAAAGAAAGTGAAACACCTAAAAGGCGACTAACAAAAGGTTTGACATCAAAGACTTCAAATTCATCCATATGTCCTCCTGTACCAATAAAAATTACGGGACTTTTTGTTGCTGCAACACTGCACATGGGAGCAAACCTCATAATCAGTCTTGAATTTCAAGAGTCAAATAAAAGCAAGCAATAGTTTAATTCTAAAAATCCAATTTGAACAACAAAAAAGACAATGCTCTCTTTCCCCACTAAATAAAAAGCTTCAAAAGAAAGAAAAAACAGAGAACTATAAGATTCATAAAAAAAATATAAATTGGCAAAACGCACTAGATTATTTCAGAAATAAGACAATTAATCTGAGCCAAAGAAATATAAATTGGCAAAACCACCCTTTGCATGGCCATCCATTTTCGTAACAATCACTGCTCCAACTGAAACACTTTGTTTAAATGCTTGAGCTTGATCAAATGCTGCTATCCATGACGAAGATAACAAGATCTGGTTTCTGGGCATACACAAATGGAAAAGAGAAAGATAGTAAGTTTTTGGAACTCAAATCCAATGGATTAAGGATATTACAAAAAGATGCAACGCCAGAAGGTACCGTTGCTTCAGAAACTTGACGCATCTCCTCAAAAAGAGCAGCTTCCTGTTTATGTCGCCCACTGGTATCAACAATGATAAGATCACAGTTTTCCTTCTTGAATCTTTCCACACCTTCGACGGCAATTTTAACAGGATGGATTCCATGTAGCTGCAGAAAAAAAAAAAGCTAAACAACTATGTAATTCCGCCAAGCACACACTGATAAATGTTTGTCTATTGTTCTACTGAACTAATCCTCAATCATTTGAATGTAAAATCATGTGAATGTAATTATATTTCCTTTTTGCTACAACTATTTTTTTTTATTACAAAGGAAAAAAAACCACAACAAAGCAAAACACTAATGTAAAGCTCTGGGGTATAGAGTGCCTAAAGCATCGCTACGGAGGAGTGCCTGGACACCCAAGGGGGGCTCTTGAAGGAAGTAAAATCCCGGGCCCTAAACTCCAGCGAGATTAGCTAGGTTGTCCGCACATTGGTTGCTTTCCTTGAAAATATGCTGGACTTTGACCGTCCACACCCTCTGCACCAGCTGTTGAATACCTATCACCAAAACATAAACCTCGGTCAGACCTTGGTGATGCTGTCGCCTGCAACCAAATATAAAAGATTTGCATGCCCGTTAAAACAATTTAATGTAGTAGCGGTAAGCGGATATCGTTCTCACGAGGAATTTTACGATCATGAAAATTACGAATTCAAACGGCACAAATAATAAAAAGGAGGGTTTTTGTTACTTACTGAAATAATAATGAAAATCAAAAAGGAAAAATCGCAAATTGAAATAATAATTAAATCTGAAAAATCAATAGGAAAATACCTTGGTTTCGGTCACCGATGTTACCATGCTATTATGGATCCTCAACGTAAAATTATATTTATTAATGAACATTCATTGGGCAAAATTTCTCTTAAGTGTATTGACCAAAAACATATATTCTAGCAATCTTATTAGACAACAACCTAGACACGATCATAGATTAAATTGACTAATAGCATTAAAAATCGAGAATCAATGACAAGTGATTAACATATACGACATGAAATCAATCAAGTGGATAATTTCTTAGAATTTTCCGACTCTAACGTAGAGAGGTTAATCCTAATTGCTACTTGTGGTTACCAAAATTGAACGTCAGATTTTGTTAACCTAGCAGTTGAATTAATTAATTTCTAGTTGCGCACCTAGAAACTAACAAACCCAATTAAAAAGACAGATCTGAAATTATCCAATGTTCATTAACAATTATGAAAAAGATTAAGAATATCTCACCATAATAACATGGAACATGGATTCCTCAACTAAGACAAGAAAATTAGCTACTCATAATTAAATTAAAATCAAAGAAACAAACAAAAGAAATTGTCTCCATAACTAGTCTTTTAATAAAAGGAATGAAAATAACAAGTGAACTTGTGTAGAAAATTAAAGACAATAAAACCAGAAAATTGCAATCAACCAAAAGTTCCTAAGCCTATGCAATGACTACTTGAAATTGTAAGAAACAATGTAAACTAGAGATCCAGCCAAGTGTCAAGGTGCGTCAGCCTCCAAGGAGACAAGAATGCAACAATGAAAATAAGAAGCAAGGGATATGCGGCACTTCTGGAATGAGAAAACGATGATGCTAGAAAGATTCAGTAACGTGGACCAAGGGAGAAATAATGGGTGCGGCAGCCTCCACGAGAAGAAGAAACGACAATCTGTTGAATAAAGAAGAAAAATTCCAGATGCGGCAGCCAAGGAGAAAACGATAACCTAAACCTAACCTAATCTAATCTACCCTAATCTACGATGTCTAACCTACTAGAATAAAAGCCAAATAAAACAGATGGTGTGGCTGCCCTTTTAAAGAAAGAATACCCTCCTCATCTTTTAACCCTAAACCATTACATATGCGGCAAACAACATTAGCATCCTTCTTGAATTGAATCTCTTCATAATCTTGATTGGATTTTGTCCCAATTAGATAATCTTCTAATTTAGGTGGGAAACTTCTTGAAAAGGACTCCAGAAAATCTTGGCGATTGTGTTCTAATTGGAGACAAATTCTGAAAATCTGCAGATTTGGGATTATGACCTTAGGCGTGCCCACGCCTAATCTTTGAATTTCGACCAATCTGAAATTTTCGAACTTCTTGCCATATTTTTCCTCTTTTTGATCCATTTTCATCTTTTTGGCAGTGAAAACCATCTGTGAACATTTAACAAGTAATTCCATTAATTTTTGAACATAAATTTCACAAATCAACCAAAATTAAGTCCAACATAAATGCATTAAAATTGACTTATCAACCATTTTGGTTATCAAAGCAAATGTGCCATTGAAATCAATCCCTTTTATTTGATTATCTCCACGAACCACAAGCTTGGCTTTATGTCTCTCAATAGTACCATTACACTTGTATTTGATCTTGTACACTCATACTTATTTGCATCCAATTGCCTTCTTAACAGGTGGCAGTGTTTGAAGACAACATGAAATCATCCATATTCATTATCGGGAAAGTGACACAAGTTTTTTTTTTATTCGAGGAAACCCCACAGGCGGGCCAAGCGGGCTCACCTCTCAGAGAGCCAAGCGGCTACACCCCATCACGGAGGGCCTCACTAGTTCTCCACCCTAGGTAAAACTCCGGCTGCTACAAGCTCTTATAAGAGGGGCTAACAAGAAATCGAACCTGGGACCTAACCGAAGTCAAGCCCCGCTCTCAACCATCTAGTCACACCCCTTGAGGGCATCTAATGTAAAAATTTTCATCTGTACAGTGAGAATACCATTAGAGTGGTTAAGTTTTGGGACCGATGATAGTGAAATAATTTATTGCAAAGATGATTGACGAATTTAATATAAATAGAAGCCCTTTCCAATAATATTAGCATGGGTCCAAATGCAAAAAAAAAGATATGCCTGCTGGAGTTGCATTAAACTAGCCAGTTCTTTTGATTTGACTTTTTAGATATAAGGATAGAAGTGTTTAGTCTTGACTTTTGATGATGCTATTGTTTTAATTATGTCGCCGAGAGAGAGAGAGAGTGAGAATTAGGAACTTTTCAAAAATTTCGCTATCAAAGAGGTCCTTGACTCATATTGTATCGATATTATTTATATATATGTACATATATATTAATGCTCAGTTTGTTTGGATACACGTTGAAATATTTAAAAAATTGTTAATTATTTATAGCATATAATTATATTTTAAAAAAAATTGTTAAATGTAATATGACGTATTACATATTACATATTATTATATTATTAATATAAATAATGATAGATAAATATGATTAATATATTAATATATTTGACACATATCCTCTAGAGTTTATTAATTTTCAATTGCTTGTATGTGATGTGAATGTTCACACCGAGAAAATTCGTTACATTTTTATTCTGTCCACACTTTTAGTTGTGAATATTAAACACAAGGGAGGCTAGGAAAAATTGGGTAACTATGAAGATTTTTATACGAGAAATTTGAAATATTACATTTTGGCAAAAATACATTTAACCCTTCCATGTTTTATCTCCTTTATGTCTCCTTCTATTTTAAAAATGAACTTATTATCCGCTTTAATCACCGGTCAAAGGAGTTTAAAATTTAAAACGATTTTTTTATCCATTACTTTTTATTATTATCTCCGGTCTACTTTCATGGTCAAAAAAAACCTATGAGTTGCCTAAACTGTCCTTGGTTATTTTCGAAGGAATGACTGCGGAAGAAATCAACTCTATTGAAAAGAAAATTAGAATTAAAGGGAATTATCTCCAGTTTTGTTTTAATCTTGAAAAGAACAAATTCAATAAGATTTGAAAAGGTTTGGAGGAAAAGAAACTTTTTTTTTAAGAAAATGACATTTTCAATTTTTTCTTTTTTTTTTGTGAAGTATTGGTGAGAAGGTAACCCATAAATAAAAATTTGTGATTTTTTATCAATTAACAGTTAGAACGTTTAATTATGAAAAACATGACACTTTCAATAAATTCTCTTTTTTATAATTTTGTTTCACAAATCATCCTCCACTCTCAAATGGAACACCATGATCCTCTCTTGATTTTTAAACCCTAGCAAAGATCCTAAAATTCAATCTTTCCATCAAGCTTGATAGACAAAACTTTGTAAATTGAAGAGCTTAAATACTTGCAGCAATAAAAGCTCTTGAGCTTGAAAACTTTATCAACACAACACCTCCTCCTCAGTTCATTACTGCAGATACAAACCAAGTCATCAAAAATTTAGAATACAAAGCATGGAGAAGAACAGATTAACTACTGCTATGCTAGTTATTTTCAACCATCGGAGAAGAAGAAATAGGACAGGTAAATCTTTCCAATTCATCCTACTAAGTTTGGCAAAATTTGGAGAATCTTTATACTTAAATATCCATGGTTAGAGTTCTTCAACTAAAGCATCAACTCTCAACAATTAAAAAAGGTTCACACATCATATCATAATATATGTAGAAAGTTAAAACTATAGGTGACTCACTTCAAGTAGCAAGACGTGCAATCATTGAGTATGAACTAATATTAAATGCCCTAAATAGCCTTGGTTATGAGTATGATCCTGTTGTGGTTTATCTAACACACTCTATGAAAACTTCAACCTTAGAAAAAGTATAATAGTATCTTATTATGCATGAAACAAGAATAGAGCAGCTGAACACAATCAATCATGAAGAAATCTCACCACCAATTGCTAACTTTGCAACTTTCAATCAAAACAATCAACGAGGAAGATGTAGATTTAGAGAAAGAGGAAATCGTGGGAGAGGAGGCGGATGGAATGGAAACAAAATTTTTGGTCAATTTTGTCATAAACCTGGCCATGAAGCACTGAAATGTTATAAAAGACAACTATCTCTGATACCATAAAGAAACCTAAAATCAGAAGAAGGAATAAAAGACTTGCTGAATTTTTATTGATGAAGAAGCCACACAGTTGATACATAGAGTCTATATTTATAGTTGTTTATAACCTTAGACTAAGAAGGAAACAACAATAAACCTAATTAGGGCAGATGTAGGGTGAGTGTGGGCTTCATGAACAAGACTTCTTTGTAAGATAGTCTGACATTTAATCGAGAGTGAGCTGTGCATGGGTCATCATTACTGACACCCTCAAAATTATGAGTTGTAGTAACGCGCTCCACAGAATTGAAAGATAGAAAATTTTGAATTTAACCAAAATTAAATATGATAGCAGGGTTTCAAATTTACCTACTAGACCTCACGAAGAACTTGTCTCGAGCAACCTAGATAACGGGTAAAGAACAAACCAAAAAAGTTATCTAGGATTAAAATCACGCCACAATCTGATTCAATTGAAAAGTGATGTTCAATTCTTAAGTTGATAAGAACAAGAAGGGTTTCTCCTCTCAATACGGTTGACGACACACACGAAATAATATGATCAAAAGTTGTCTTTCAAAACTCTAAAACATAAATAGTTATACCTAAGCTTAATGCTAAAAGACTTGGGCTTAAAATACAGGGAAGCTCAAAATATAAATATAACTTAAAACAAGTCCAAATTAGAGTAATAAAAAACACGCCTAGGCTTGGTCCAATGCGCTCCAAAGTCTGATCATAGGCGCACCTCTCCTCTTGAGCTTAAGTGATAATGCGCGTCCCAATACAATGGTCTTCAAGTCCCAAGTAAGTTCAATCCAAGGATTTGAGATAAATGAATCAATTTGAGGTGTGATTCAGATAGCTCTCCTCCAATAGGCTTGGTGTACTCCATCCTCTCCACAAATTAGCCCAAATGTTCATAGAGCCCCTCCTTGAGTCTCTCGATCCTAGCTCTGGACATAGGTCCAACTGGAATGACAAGCTTGCCCCCGTCACACACATCATCTCCATGGCAATCCTGTCACACATGCCATCTCCATTGTGATCCTTACTCCTGCTCACATCAGTCCCTCTCTTCTCAAGAAGATTCGTCCTTGAATTTGAATCCATATCAAAAGGAGAACGATCAGTAATATTAAAAGTTGCAGAAACAGAATACTCACCTGACAGGTTAATCTTGTAGGCATTGTCATTTATATTCTCCAAGACCTGGAATGGACCATCACCCCTAGAATTTAGAGCAAAAACACTGGGTAAAACATCAAGAGGATTAGTGTCAGAAACTAAACACTCTCTGTATCTCACTACTACTAGTGCTTTTTTCTCTCCAGTTACTCTCCTAAAGTCTTTTCTCTTAGCAAACAAGCTCACTTTTCTCTCTTCTTTTCTCTTTCTGAGCTCTTCTCTCCTGTACATCTCACTTTCTTTTCCTCACTTGTACGGTCACTCATCAATGGGCCAAACTCAATTTTCTTTTGGGCCTCTTTTCTCTGTTCACTTTTTTTGTTCTCACTACCCTAACCCTCCTCACTTTTACTTGCTTTTATCTAGTCCAGGTACAATTCATGAGGTGATAAAGGTAGTAGAATGAAATTCCTACCCTTAAACTCAAAGGTGTACCTATTGTTATACCCATCATGTGCTACACTCTTGTCAAACTGCCAAGGTCTCCCAAGTAACATATGATTAGTCTCAATTAGTATCACATCACACAACACCTCATCCTCATCTTCCTACTGAAAATGACACTACAAACTGCCTAGTCACCTTCACACCAGCACTATTATTGAACCACTGTAAATTGTATAGCTCCAGATGTTTCCTGCATGTCAAACTCAATTTATGTACCATAGTCCAACTAGCTACATTAGTGCAACTACCCCTATCAATGATCAAATTACATACTTTCCCACCAACTAAATGCCTCATATGGAAAAGATTCTCCCTCTGGTCCATAACCGCATCTGTGGCCCTAATACTTAGTACCCTCCTAACTACTAGTGCTTCCCCTGTAACAGCTATCTCAAAGCAACTATCATCCTCAAAATTATTAACAACAACAAGCTCAGATTCACTACCACTATCCTCCGAATCAATCATCTCATTATCCCTTATAATCATAACTTTCTTTACGTAGTCTCTTGAGTATCAACCTTATGACTTCGACCATCCTTATCACTTCACTCAAGAGAACTTGCGTTAATAAGCCTCATCTTTTATTTCAATAATTTCTTATTATGAAGATTTGTCTTCTACTCCTTATACCCTTTGGGCAAGAGTAAACGTATATATGCATACAAAAGCAATCAAGTCAATATCACTAAAAAATAACGTGGCAATATTTACTATTTATTATATCACCATTTATTCTATTTATCGAAGAGATGAGTATTATATAAATTTCTCTTATAATGATTTGTTATTTAGTTACATTCATTCTTGACGATGGTATGAAGTCTTTTGTTACTAAAATTAAAAACCAAAAGTAGCTTACAAGTGGAGTTCTAAAACTCATCTTTTATTAGAACTTTGAATATTTTCTATCAATTACTCTTTTTTATTTACCAATAAAAGCCATGTATTAGTTAAAGAAAAAAGAATTTTTGAGTCTAAAAATGCATATTAAGCCTCCACCTAAAATGGTAAAAGGGACTTTTATTATTAAAACTAACCATCAGTAAATAAAAAAGAACTACTTTAATTGAGTCTACATATTCTAATTAAACATCTACTTAAGTTGGTAGAAACTATTAATGTAAATAAATCATAAGTTAATGACGATCATATCCATATGGAGTGTAAATATTTATTTTACCTAATTTTTGTACGATTTTTCTCATTCTTAAATATAAAACCCCAATTCATACCCAGTAATCCCAAGGTTAATTACAAAAAAATTACAAATTTTGCTCAATTTTATAATTATAACTTGAACTTAAAAAGTGGCAATTAAATACTCAGACTTTCAAATTTGTTTTCCAGTTTTAGCCCGATATTAGTGCCTCTGTTAAATATGCTGACCTGACTTGCTACGTGTCCAGAAAATCTAAACACTTATAAATGTCATACCTAATTAAACTAATTGACCAAGATTAACTAAACTAAGTCATTTAATTAAACTAACTGATTAAACATAACTAAACTAAGTCTTTTTTAGGACCGAAATCCCTAAATCAAAATCTCTACCCTTTGTTCTCGCATGAAGCTCCTCAATTCGTTCTCAAATCGCACCAAGCTCCTCAGTTCTTTCTCGCATCGCAGTGCACCAACCTCAATTTGTTCTCGCATCAAACTTGCTGCCAATCACTAAATCTCTAAATCAAACTCACATAACAGATTCTTCTCACACTAGCACAACGATACGAGAACAAACTGAGGAACAACATACGTCTTGTGCAAGAACGAAGGGCAACGACTTTGATTTAGAGATTTTAGTCCCAAAAATGACATAATTTAGTTATGTTTAATCAGTTAGTTTAATTAAATGACATAATTTAGTTAATCATAATTGGTTAGTTTAATTAGATATGATGTGTATAAGTGTTTAAGGTTTCAGGAACATATGGCAAGTCATGTTAGCAAACTTAACGGAGACACTAACGATCGGCTAGAATTGAGAAAAATTAAAAATGTAAATATTTAACTGTCACTTTTTTTTAATTTAGACTATAATTACAAAATTGAATAAAGTTTAAGATTTTTTTGTAATTAACCCTTAATCCCAAGAAAACAACGGCAATTCAACTAAAGCCATCCTTATTATGATTACTATATCATAATCATAGGAGGAGAATAGAAATTAAGGATATTTTCTAACTCCTTACAAGAGCATATCGTATCTAATAACAGTAATGGGACTATAATATGTGATGTAATGAAATCTGGTGTCCAATGTAATGGAAATCACAAAGAATAATGTGTCATCACATTGGAATACAAAATGTCGAAGGATTTGTACGTGATGCAATATATAACAACTAGGGAATGAATGGTGATGTAATATAATATCTTTCTTTACTTTCATACCAAACATTACCAAAGTGTCATATACACGAGTCCGAATCTGATTCATAGTTCTCTTTTGCAGCCTGTATCTCAAGCCTCCATCTTCTTTTCATCTTCTCTATGAACTCCTGAGCTCTTGCATCCACTCCATATAACTGCATTGCAACTGATTCATTCTTCTCATTGAAAGTACCTTTCATTTTGTCGCCATCATCACAGTTATTATCATAATCTTCCACTGCATCCTCACAGGAATTGTTAGAGTCAGTAACTTCAACTTCAACAGTGACGTCCTTGACTTCTTCAGAGTGGTCTTCATGAGGTTTACAATAGCCGCCTGGTGAGAGCACTGGTTTCTCTACAATACGATTAATTTGTGTCTGCGAAGTCCTTGTATTGAACCTGTGTAGATCATCTTGTTCTGGTTGGCTTTGGTGGCTCAGGTGAGAATGGTTATAGCTGAAGCAATTGTGGTGGAAGCGGTGATGGTGAGTTCGAAGGCGAAGAATAGTGACCGAAGATGCGCGCCGGTGGAGCCCAAGAAGGTGTTCACTGGCTCTATTCAAGAGCTTGGATCTTCTAAAACGGGTCAGCTTCTTTTGGAGACTTGTTATAAAGCTATTCCATACCTTCTTGGTAATTGACGGCTTGTTTTCAGGGTTAAAGCAAGGCATGACTCCTAAATTACTACAGCTTTATGCTGGGCAGAATGGCTTAGTCTTAAATCAACCTTGACAAATTATATATATTATGTAGGCTGCGCTAAATCTCTTGAACAAACATACCACAACAAAGTTTCGAAGACATGCATATTTGCATATCAAAATCATATATATTAAGATGCAGAAAAACTAACTATTAATTTACCAAAACAACAGCATCGCATATAGGTTGATACTGTCGCAGTTACATATAATTTATGGTTTGATTTGACAAAATATTGCATGCCAATTATGGATAAAGTTTTCAGGATTCTAGATTTGTCTTGACGCCTGCATGCCTTCACTTCTTTCCCACGAGACACTCGTATAATTTTATGAAATGGTACAAACCATTTCTCTATCATACTTTATTCCATTATTTATCGAGTTACTACCATAATGGAGGCTAAGCAATTATCAACAATATAAAATCTGCCATTTTATTGGTATAGATTAACTGAAATAGACTGTATGATTAAAGAGTCCAAGAAGACAGTTGTAACGGCAATCAAGCTTTTTTCCTAGACGATCATATAAAGGTAGGACATATTAATTGTGACAAATAATTTCTTTTGTCATTATCGAGGTGATGAATGAATATTGTAGACGAATCGATTTATATTGCCTGCATATATCATATGTTCCAGGGAAAACTGATAAAAATGAAGAAATAGACAACTACACGGGTACTATGCCTAAGATTCTCACTGAACATGTATGATTGCTGTACGGCTTCTGGTCTCTGCTAACATGATCGGTCATCCTCTAATCGTAGGGATTTCTGAAATTCTTCAAGAGATCTGGAATGTCGTAACCTAGCATATCATCCACAGCCTGTATCATTTTGGACTTCAACTTCTCAAACTTGTCAAAGTTGTAACCACTCAAAACCTCCCTGAAGTGGTCGACGTTTGGGAAATCTCCAGGAGGCAAATGGAACTCCCTTTGTACCTGTTTAAACACGAGCGAGAGATGCTGGCAGTCTACTCAACCTTAAGACATAGATGAAAGTAAAGATATCGAGTGAAACCAACCTTTCCAAACTCTGTTTCCAAATTATCAATCAGCCTTTGTTGGGCCTTCGTTTTTCCCATCATTGCTGGCATCTCCTTTTTAAGATGGCCAATAATGTAAGCATGAATCTTGGCAGCTCTAGCACGTTTCACAAACTCATTTATCTGTATAAAATATCATCAGAATCCAATTCAACAAAAATTCCAGTGAATTATCAAAGTAAATCAATAATTTTATTAATAATATACAAAGAACTGCAAAAGAAACTAGATTTGCAGAACTTACTCGACGATCACAAGCCTTCTTAGGGATATCTTTAAGATCAGAAAGAAGGTCTTCCTGTTCTTTCTCGAACAGCTCTTTTCCAATTGGACCAACAGCAGCTTCATTTACTGGTTTGTCATTGAATGACCTGCCGTGCAACAACACAAATAAATGTGTATATGAGATGTGTATGCAATCTCAGTTTCACCACAAGTGTCAGTATATCACAAAACAAATCTTGCAAATATTTACATGCTTCTTTGATTCACATATTTCATAAGCAAAAATGAACTCATTTTAGTATTCTCTGGAACCAAAGTAAACCATCATCGTGTTGCCCAATTGAAATCCTTAAAGAGAACAAGCTGTGACTCGTGTTAACGGGTCACAACTTAATCTTATTTACTGTATGAAGAACCTTGCTAGTTTGGACTATGGTACCAGATATTAGAATGATATTCAATTAAATTTACTGTACTCTACCCAATATACACACGCATAACTTCAGGAGTGTTGAGAACTTTTCCAAGCGACCACATCAAAGCTCCATAAACCCTCATTAACTGTTGAAGTGGGCCAAACAAGGTTAGACAAGTACTAATGAGAAAATTTACAAAGAGCCCTTATGCTATAGATAAATGACAACATTGAAGAAGAATGACTTTATCACAAGTGTTAAAGGAATATAAGGTCTAATCTCTGTATTATTTTCCCAACTAGTTTAGGGTTATTTCTTTAATAGTCAGCTTAGTCAACTTTACGTATTGGCCACTTTCTTGATAAGAACCGAGGTCTATACGGTAGAATTATTTTTAAGTCTTTTCCTTTAGGCAACTACTAATAGCTATTAAGAAAAAATATATAGTAAATTTTCTTACTTCAATAAACATAAATTGGACAAGCCTTGTACTTTAATTTACTTGAGTTTAAGGGGGGAAAAAAAGAATTGAGTTTTTCTAAAAATTCTGAATTAGTTTTGGGAAGTGTGACGCTTTTATTTTTCTTAAGACCTTATTGATGTGGAAACTAATGGCCTTGTTTGTTTCAAATCCTTAAGAGTGTTTCTTAATTCTAGTTACAAACCCTATAAGCCTGTCTTTTTGTTTTCATTTCTTAAATGCTAGTATCCTCTGTCAGTGCTAAATAAAAGATATAGTCAGCTGAATTCCTACTTGTTGAGTATCAACTTGGTCTGCCTTGTTGAGAACCACACGAATCTTGTCATCGTGACCGCGCAAAGAATAAATCACACGCTTGAACTCGTCACTAACATCAAGTTTGTGGGGGTCAAACAGTAGTAGAATGAGGTCACTCTTTGCGGCAAACCAAGATGTTACACCTGTAAAATCATAAGCTCGTTGTGTGCGTTGTTTTTCTCCCGCCAGAACCCCAGGAGTGTCCACAAATGTAATATGCTCCAGCAACTAGATAAACAACGAAATTGGGAGCGTTTTAAGTGCTACAACGTATAATCAAGAAGGAAATCTGTGATTCTAATACTCACTGGATGTGGCATTTGGGAACATTCAAATTTAGACAAAAAAGCCGTTCCAAAAGTTGTGAGCCCACTGAATGGCATGTCTGCTTGCACCGCAACCGTATTCCCTGGAATACTTCTTTCATCAGGTCCATTCTGTACAGATATACAATCAGAATGCAAGTATTATGGATAAAATCAAAAGCAATAGAACCAGTATTTCTTTTTTAACAGAAACTGATAAGAGGCAGTTAGCCTGCAAGATTTACGAACTGCAACATCATTGCTAAGGCCAAAAATGCTCTAAGATATGAGCTAATCATTTTATTATTCATCCAAATGGTAAAAATGCATTGTCCAACAATACAAAGTAACATGGGGTGACTCTTATAAATACCATTACAACAACAAATCTGTCAGTTGTTGGTTCAGGTCCAATATGGGCACCTGTAGCAAAAGGGAAAAAGAAAAAAAGGAAAGATGTAGAAACTTGTTTAGGTATAAAAGAATAGAAGAAAAGAAACCACCCAGTAGACACAGTAACATCCAGATATACGCACAAAAGAGAGATGGATAGAAAGGAGAAATTACCTGGATAACTACCTCTCAGTAAGTGTTTAATGAACGTAGTTTTACCAGTAGAATATTGCCCCAATAACATTACCATTGGTTTGGCATCAAAATCACTGTTAGTCTGCATTTAACAATCCACAGAAACTGTTATGCCTACATTCTATTTTTTCACTAGCTAAGGTTATAAAAATTAAACATAAGATGCACAAAACTCAGATCAAATCCAGGAAAAGCATGTACGCTATTAGTTGACAACTTTGTCAGCATTAAGTATCGCAGCTGCTCACTCACCAGCAATGGAGAAACAAAATCATTAAAGCGATAAGTAACTTCCAATGGCTTCAACTTCTGAATGTATAGTCTCTTCAAGCCATCAACAATAGATGTAACAGAGGACAGAGACACCTGAGAATATAAAATAAACTGTTGAAGGAATTGGAAATGCACATCAAGTTCACAATTATAATATATCATTAACTGAAGACAACAACAAGAAAGAACTGTATATACCAAAGTAGAGAATCAACTTTTATTGGAAGCTATACATTGAAAGAACAGAAATCACAAGTGATGTTCATGGTCATTTTAGCCGGTTAACATAAAAAGATGGAACAAAAGCAGATATATTGTTTTATGATACAGAAGTCACAGGTTGTCAAACTTGCACCAATGTACCACAAGAAAACACACCTTTTTGGCTGATTTCGAAGAAAACCAATGCACTAAAGCCGATGTTTCCACTGGAGAAGTACCTGAAAAGTAGAAAGCTCTAAATGCACAGTAGAAAAGGAAATCCCACATTTCAATCAACATTGTAGAGACTTCTTACCATTTGAATCGGACTCGGTAAATTTTGAAGATCGCTTTTTCTTCTGCACATATACATTGAATAACAAAAACCGTTTTAAATGGAAATATGTGAGATAGACAACTTCAGAATACAATCCAACACTTACTGCAAGTAATGCATCTAAGCCTTCCATTGATGGAGGATTTAAATCTTCAATATCATCTATTATATGTAAACATATAACAGCATCAACTTAACAACTCCATTATCTAGCAAAAGTAATAAGAGATAATGGAAAAAGGGATAACAAGGCCAAGTATCAAAGATACAATATTCAGAAATATAGCAAGAACAACCAAATTCCAGGTACTAAACAGACAAGGCAAAGACCAAGATATAAAGCATAAAAAGTTAAAACCTTTGGTGTAGAGAAGATCGTTGGTTATTTCATGTCCAGCTTGTGCCAATGAAACTAGCTACACATTAAGGTAAGAACAAATTAGTCAATTATAAAAACACAACAGGAAAATTTCCAAAGTCAACGGGTAACTGAACAGAACTTAAGTTAAAGATAAACATTAGTGCACACATTCACAAACGCAACAGAGAGAATAAAACTTCTATTAAACCTGCATAGCAGTGATGAACTCCTTAAACCCAAGATATCCTTGTCGCTTCGAGTCGGCAATTGCCCAAACCTTAAATAAAAACATAAAAACTAACATAACAACAACGAGAATAACCATAATGAAGGTAAAAGAAATGGAAAAAAAGTAAATTAAAAAAAAACCTGCTTGAGATGGGGTCGGGACAAATTAGACAAACCAAAGAACTTGATAGCGTCATTTCCGGTGATCCGACCATCTCCATCTACAAAGACACACATTAACGTTGTTTCACATAAGATCATATCACCACAACAATTAATTAACTAGAATAACAAGGAAAACGAGAAATGTAGTGTAGTACCTACCAGAATCAGCATAATTGAACCACTCTTGGTAGATGATCTGGTGCTCTTTAGAGCATGAACTGATCGGTCCAGTAGATATCTCCATAACCAGAGAGATCAGAGCAGGTTAATTAAAAGATAAGATGAAATTTCAGTTTGAAGTCTTGATCTTCGGTGTCCAATAATGTAGGGATTTGTACTGTAATTGCTCTTCTTTGCCAACTTCTGTATTCGCCGAATGGAACCCAAGGCGATGTCGTTTTGGGGGCGCTCTATTCCCAACTGGCGGATTTAATTTAATGCAATGTCATGTCGGTAGTTACTAAAAGTAAACCCACAAGCAGCAAGCGACGACGTTTGGCTTGGTACTCTTATTTATTTGTACGATCCAGGAGTTTACACTCTGCATGAATAAGGTCAAGGGGAAGAATCAACTAACCTAATATTCTATGATTATCTCTATTTTTGAAAAAAATATTCTACGTAACCCAATCTCTACTTGCTTTGCGGATAAATTGTAGCCTCTAACTTGTCCTTTTGGTTCTTCTTTTGGGCTTTTCTTATTTAATTAGTATTCACAATTATAATAATTACACTTGCTAGTATCATGTATTGATGAAAGTTTAATATTCAATATATTAATTTTAATAAGAATTATGAATAATCTAATTTAATATTATATATTTAATTAATTAAAATTAATTATTAATAAAAATTATGAATTATTTTCTTTTATTTAGTAATTTTACTTAATTTTGTAATTATAAAATAATTTCGTTAATAATTTGTTAATAAATATTATATAAGAGATTAAAATAAATTTATTTAATTTAAAAAATTTATCTAAGTTTCATCTAAACAACTTCGCTCTTTTTGTGCAAATCTTTCTTTTTAAAGTTTCCATAGTTTGCTTCATCGTTTTCATTTGTTTCTGCAACAATTCCTTCCCTTTTCAAATCCATGTCTACCAAGTTAATCTCTGGAAATCATTTTTGAAGCTCAAACACATATTCCCAATAGGCATTATCCCTCTGACCATCCGACAATTGAATTAATAATTGTGTTATCGTGCGGTTTTCTTTTTGTCATTCTCCTTCCTAACACTACTACAGGAACATGCTCTGTAATGGTGAGTATCTCGGGTAATACCATAGAAGTTCTTTCTTGTCCTATTTGAGCCTTCTTGTGTCGTAACATATGAAAGACTGGATGAATAATAGTTCCTGCTAGTAGCTCTAGATTATAAGCTACGTTTCCCACACGTTTAAAAAACTTGTAGGGTCATAGTACAAAGGTGTGAAGAGAATGTTTTTATAAGGTTGTAATTTCAATAAAACAAAGTCACCCACCTTAATCTCTCTTCCTGTCCTTTTCTAATATGTTTGTTGCCTTATTCTATTCTATGCTCTATACAAATGAAATCGAGTTATCTCCAACATCGCTTCTCTATCTTTAAAAGCTTGATGTACTTTAACTATCTTCGAATCACCACCAAGGTATGATATATAAATTGATAGAGGGTACCCATATAAAAATTTGAACAGTGTTGCATCAATATTTATGTGATATGTCAAATTATACCACTGTTCCTCTCACTCCATTTATGGGGTGTTTCTCCGAATAAACATCTTAAGTAAGTCTCTCTATCTAACCATCTGTTTGCGGATGATAGGCTATCGAATACTTTCAAGTAGACCCCTTGCAATTGAAATAGTTCTTACCAAAATCTACTAAAAATATCAGGTCTCAATCACTGACAAGAGTTTCAGGCATTCCATATAACATAAATATATGGTTGTGAAGTAATTCTGCAATGTCCTGAGCTGAGTAGGGATGTTTCACTAGTATGAAATGTACATATTTCGTAAAACGATCAACCATTACTAAGATTATTAAGTTTCCCTTGGATGCTAGCAGCCCTTCGATAAAATCCAGGCTAAGTTCCCTCTAGCTACCCTCTAAAATTTTTAGTAGTTGTAACAACTTTGGGTATGCGAAAGTATCATATTTGTTTTTTTACAAATAATGCATCTCTTAATATAATTTTGGGCGTCCTTTGACAAGCCTTTTCATCGAAATAGGTTTTGGAGATTTTTATGGTTGCTAATGTTCCCAAATATCTCCATTGCTTCATTATAACTCATCTTGATCAAGTGTTCCTTAAGTGTGGAGTCTAAACCAATCACTAGCTTACCCTTCCAATGTAGTAGTAGTCCATTTTTTCATTCATATGCACTCGAGATAATTTCTCATGTTGTTAATTTTCTTATTAAATCCTACACAGTAGAATCCTCTTCACAACTCTTTTTTATCTCTTATATTAATTCTCTACGTATTTGTGACACCGACATCACCAACATTTTTGAACTCGTGAGTCTAGATAAGGCATTTGCCATAAAGTTCTCCTTGCCACTGCAATACTAAACTTCAAAATCATACCCCAAAATTTAGGCAACCACGATTGTTGAAATGGTGTAGATATCGGTTGCTCCGAGAGATATTTAAGGCTTATGTGGTCTGTTTGAACTATGAAAGGTTTAATACTGAGATAATGGTGCTATTGTTTAATAGTTTTAGTCACTGCTAGACAATCCCTAATGCCTTGTAGCTAATGTCTTGCTTAAAAATGCTATAGGATGATTTCTTTGAAGTAATACAGCTCTTATGCCAGACCTTTTGGCATCCACTTTCACCACAAAAGGTTTGGAGAAGTCTCAGAGTGCTAAAACTAGTGTTATTGCAATAGCTCTCTTCAATTTTTGAAACGTTTCCTTCTTTTTTTGCTGCCAACACCACTGCAAAGCATTATATTTCTTTAATAGTTCTGTTAAAGGTTGAGCAATTATTTCATATCCTTTAATGAATCTTCTGTAGTAACCAGTAAGTCTAAAGAAACCCCTCAGCTTTTTAAAATTCCTCAATTCTATCCATTCTTATATCTCTTTCACCTTCCTCTATAGCTACTCCTTTTTTGCTCCAATTACACACTTGTTCCCACGAAGATATAGTTGATTTGTTTTCAGCATTTCTATTATTTTACTAAGGTATTCCACATGTAACTAAAGTGATTGATTGTAAACAAAAACATCTTCCAAAAAAAATACTATGATGAAATGCTTGAGAAATGGGTTGAACAAGTCATTCATAAACCTTTAAAATGTGGACAACGTGTTGCTTATATCAAATGACATGACAAAAAATCATAGTTCCCTTCATGTGGCTTGAACATTGCCTTAGGATATCCTCAGGTTGCATTCAGATTTGATGATAACTCAATTGTAAATCCAGTTTTGAAAACCAGTTGGCCCTGTGCAATTCATCTAACAACTCTTTAATTAGAGGGATTAAAAACTTATCTTTAATCGTGCATATTTTGAGTTCCCAGTAATCCAAGGATATTTGCCACGAACTATCCTTCTTCTTGACAAAGACCACTGGTGATGCAAAATGTCCCAAGCTATGTCTGATGAGGCCTTGATTCATCAATTGTCTCAATTACTCAATGATGTCTTTATGAGCTCTAGAATATCTGTATGGTCGAATGTTAATGGCTTCGACTCCTCTTTTAAATTAATCTGGTGATTATGTATTCAGTCAGGTGGTAATTGGGTTGATTCCCTGAATACTACAACAAACTCTGACAATATTACATTAATCTCATCAAAAGAACTCCATTGATCCCCTTTCTCTCTTAATTGATGTAGTCGACACTCAATCAGGTACGTTAACTGCATCATAAAGAGTTGTCCTCTTTCAAACATTCAAGTGTTTTGTGGAAATCCTTACCTGAGTACAACATTACATCCTCCCAATAACAACACGAGTGCATCCATAGTGAATCGGACCCCTTGCATAGTCCACGTAAAGTTAGTGTAACACTAATTGCATGTTAACCACAACCCTCCTACTACTGTAATGTAGAGTGGTTCAATGTCCCTAACATCACAACCTCATTTCTTCACATCTGAAACATCCATAAAATTGTGGGTGCTTCCATTATATATCAAAATGTGAATCACATTCCTTTGATGGATTCCCACAATTCATTTGCTTACATTTCCACTTCCTTATTAATCCCACCATTGCCTGCCTGGATACATTTGGAAAGTTAACTTATGTCTGCTTCTCACCGATACCATCAATATCTCTATTAGTTGAAGTTGTCTCTTCTTAAATTTATGGCTTGAGCTATATTTCTCATCACACCAAAAGCAGAGCCCTCTTGCTCTTTTGTCTTCAAATTCTTTGCTACTGATATGTTTTGGAGTTTTGAATGTTCTAACTAGTGCCAAAAGCGTTTGGACCATCGGGGTGGCCAATATCACGTCTAATGACAAGTTCCAGTTGACATTCATCGTTTAATACATTTTAGGAACTGATGTACAACATATTTAAAGGCGAAAGATTGGCAACAACGGTCTTAACGGGGTACTTTCCCTAGACGGGAGAAGCTCATTTGTTGGCACCCACCTCCCCAGGGTTGGGTGAAATTAAATACAGAAGGAGCCAGCAAAAGCTCACGCCTTTTGGCCACTGCAGGTGGCTTGCTACGACATAGTTCCGGCGCTTAGTTGGGAGGCTTCGCTCAGAACCTAGGTTGGTGTTCTATGACCATAGCGAAACTTTAGGGAGTGCTTTCCAGCCTTAACCTGGCATGGGCCTCGGGTACTGACATCTTGAACTAGAAGTGGACTCGCTTACTGTGCATAATATGCTTTCTTCCCCAACAACGTGTGCTACTTATCTGAACCTGTTAGTAGTCAGCATCGATGAACTGCTCAACCGTAACTAGGACGTGGTTATCCGGCATATATATAGGAAAAGTAATCGATGTACGGACTAGCTAGCAAATTTTGTCGTATAGCTCGATTTAGGAGTCACTTCTTTTGAGCACCTACCTACGGGTTGCATACCTTTCCTCTTAGAGTATGCTTCTAGCGATTTTCACCCTCGAGTAAACATATAATGGACTAGTTTGCATTCCCTTTATCAAAAAAAAAATAATCCATGAACCTCAATGGATAGCCGCACTAGAAAGAACTGATTATCCAAATCGATTACTTTAAACTCCCTTGATGGCTTCCAAAGCTCTTATATGCGATTACATAGACAATACGGCGTCCCATTAATTTGACTATCACTGAATATTTCCATGGCTCCTCAAAAAAGTTTATGTAATCTTTGGGACAGAAAGAGAGTAGGTCCTTGTTCCTCGAATGAGAGCCTAAAATCATTGTCTTCAATCGACAAGTTAGTAGATTACTTCGTCTCTTATTTGCCAGCAGTTTATCTCTGTAGGACTCGGGAGTTCTTTCTGTTCCAAAAATTCTTAAATCAAAATTAACCAAATAGTCTTCAAAGCATATTATTAATTATCAAATTTCTTATTAGTTCCAAAAGAAATAATTGTTTGTCAAATACAAAAATACTTTATACAACACAACTACCTAAATTGTCACATTAAAATATATGTATACATTCCAACAATTTTACACAAGTAATTTGTTGACCCCACCTATTCTTAACTCTATCTATCACATGCACTAGGGTATCTGCAATCACTCAATCTCCTAAAAAATGGTGACAAGGGATGAGTTGTCTACTCAATATGGGTAACCGGCCATATCCTTAAAATCAAATAACTCAGTAAATAATTATAAGACTTAGTCAACCAATTAAATCATACATATAATACATATATACACAACATCACTCAGTCTAATCTAAACAGTTAACAAACATCTCAAAAATTTTACCAAATTATGATTTACACAAATATTAATTATAACTGTCATTTATGCTTTATTCCAATATTTAACTGAATTGTCTGAGTCCAGCTTAACCTAGTAGGCGTACATCCAATGGTTTGTCGGCTTATCTCAATTCATTGTAAACTCTCACCAAGTGGAAATGTAATTGAATGTATAAATATCGGCACAGGGTATCTCGCTTTCTCAATCTTCACCCGGGTACTATTCCAGTACCTAGTCATCGACACAAGATATCTCCGAGACTCAAGATATCCTGATACCACTCTAGTATCTAGTCATTGGCACAGGACATCCTTGGGACTGAAGATGCCTCAGTATCTGCTCTACGAATAGATACCTAGCTACTACTCACTCATATCGACTCAACTTATCCATCTAAGGCCATCAAATGTGGCTCATCCTAAGCAAGCCACTAATTCTCAATTTTCACCAATTATTTACAACTTATTATCTACTAGTCTCTATTTAATTAACACATTTCCTGCCAACTTAACTAGCAATACACCTCAAAAAACGTAACAAAATATAACAATGAAACACCTTATACTACATTAATTATTTGATAATTAAAGTAAATATAATTCATGCGTGTAATTATTAATCATTAATTTAATTAGTGACCAATTCAAAATATAATTTATTAATAACAAAATGGTACTTAATTTTAAGAGTAAAGTCCAAGGTTATCTTTACCTCGATTTCGGATTCAACTAGTTGATAATCCTAATTACTCCTTAATCAGACTTTCGGATCTAAAATTTACAAAATTCTATTAGAGTAATTTATGAAAAATTTCTAACCCAATTACACCTAATAATCTAACATTATTCTCTTTTCTAATTTATTATTAATTATAAAAATAATATCCTTACTAACCTAACCTTCATAATTACTAAAATACCCTTAACTAATTAAAAGCCTCGCTTTACCCTCATCCATTTTAATTAATAACAAAAATGCCCTTCTTGCAACTAAATTTCATATTTATCCTTTCACTTTCTGCATTTTTCATTCTGCCCCTGCATGCAACTTAAATTTTCAAAAGATGCCATCTTTTTCACCCTTACCTCTTCTCCTATCTATTATTCTTTTATCAATTTTCCAGCCACACTTTCTCTCTTTTTTATCCTTTCACGCAACTTCAAATATTGTTTCAAACAACCACAACATACAAATCAACTATATATTAGCATAGGATGATCAAAACCACAAAAAAAAAAAAGGTCACAAAATTGCAGCTGAAAATTTACCTAAGTGTGAGAAATTTTGGGATTATAAAGCTTCACAACTTGCTCCAATTTTTCTGTAAAACAAACACAACGAGAAAACCTACAAGGAGTATTACATGCAGATGAATTACCAGCTAGGAAATTAAGTGAAAGATGAAAACGGAAACTGATTGTCGTTGGTTGTCCCTATTTTTTCAGGTGCTGAAATTTTTATAAGTGTTTAGCAGAATATGGGCTGTTAAGTTTATGTTTAATGAATGGGCTTTACACTTTCCGTTTCTGCAGCATACAGCCTGTTTTTCCAATTCCTCATCAACAGTATTCGACAAAACTTCCATTTTCATGCTGATATCATCATCCTCACTCATGTCGGCTAGAGGAGCGGTCTGTTTGTCACTAAATTTCACCTTCCTGGTCGCATCCTCTTCGCTATTGTTGAAATCCTCGACCTCCATAATTAAATGTTTGAATCTGATTCTTTTCGTTACCTGAGTAGACTTTCAGATTTCAACAACAAAGCGAAAGGCATTCACTTTTTTCTTTGTTTTTGTTCCCTTGTTCTTTTAAACAGCAAAGGAAAGGGCTTAACCGTTATCATATATGTCCATTTCATGAAATTGCA
This sequence comes from Erythroxylum fimbriatum, assembly GCA_026770325.2. Taxonomy (NCBI): domain Eukaryota; kingdom Viridiplantae; phylum Streptophyta; class Magnoliopsida; order Malpighiales; family Erythroxylaceae; genus Erythroxylum; species Erythroxylum fimbriatum. Next base: position 6,811,936 of record JANZLH020000427.1, read on the forward strand.
CTATTCATATTATACATAGTAGATTACAAGAATGAAGGCCACAGTGAACAAGTCTGCAAAAAGGGGGAAGGTAAATTACAAGGTAAGAGATGAGAACAATGACAAAAGCTCTCCACATGATGTCATATCTCTATCTATAAATGCATCCTTAAGTATCAGATAATCCTCAGCATTGTAAGCCTAATATTTCTTCAGGAAATACCAACAGTCTTTCCAAGCAACCACAGAACCAGAGCTAACTCAACACCAAAAATGGAGTGCAGGGTTGTCCGGTCGAGTGTGAAGCCATACACGGTAATCCCAGCTCTGTTGTTCTCAAAGTATGTCACTGCCATTACAAGTGTGAATTGTCAAATAAGTTCATATCATAAAACCACTATCAAAGATTGTGCCGGAAACTGAAGCTGTATGTTATCCAAGTCCTCGAAAACTTTCTGCACTGAACTACAGACATCGAGCATTTTCTATTTATACTGTTATTATGCTTTAGGTTGCAACTAGTTGTACAGCATTTTCAAGTTCAGTAGCGCTAAATATTTCCCACCTTTCCCACCATTACTAGATTGACTTTAAAGCATAATTGGTTATGTCGTCTTACCAAGAGCTTGTCTCTTCTGGAATGACATGGTACTGTATGCATATGCTGGAATCAATTTAGTGTTATCTAATTCATCTTCTTCATCGGTCGAATTCCCATCTATGCCCACAGTCGGAACTACGGGGCCACCGGAGGTTGTTGGAGTCTCACCGTCATTGGGTTCAAACGTGTCTAGAGTGGAACAAATGTGCCACTTAGCAGCTAGGCTTGTTACAGCTTGTGCCTTATGAGTGATCTTTGTTGCACTTCGTAGTATTATCAGAACCCCTGTGAGAAGTGTGATTGAGCACAGCTGCAAAAACAAACATCAAATGCGAAAGTAGTTTATTTACTGCAGGAAATATGTAAATATTATGATCTGAATCCACATTACATTGATGGTCTTTTACCATTTTACAAGTTAAGTTGCATACCGCAAGTTCTCCAGCTCTGTAGATATCAACAACAGCACCAGTCTTAGTTGTCCTAAGCAAGGAAGAGAACTGGCTACCTGTGACCAAAATCAGAGCCAACAAAACAAATGCTCTATACCGGTGGCTGATGATCCTCAAGTGTCTCCTTATTCTAAGGTGCTCCGAGAGTATAGTCTCCACATCAGAGTCAACTTGGAAAACTAGAGCGAAGTCCTGAAGCCGCAGGATCTGGAGGTGGCAGATCAGACGGAAGAGAACGCACACCAGGAAGATTACAGTTGTACGGTAAAGCCAAGAGCATAGCTCCATTATACAAGCTACTGTGTCACTAAGGACAACATTGCCCAAGAATGGGATCTGTGAAGCACCAGAAGCATACCACCATATCTTGTATGCGCACTCAGCTATGAAACATGGGCCAACAAAGCACGAAACGATCTTCAGTGAACTCTGCACGTAACACAACAAAGCCATGTCCAACATATTAGCTTTGTCTTTATCATCATAGACCTATAATGCAGAATATGCTCAGACTTTTCTCATAATGTTGCAGACCTTGGTGCTTCTGCATAATCAATATTAGACTTTTGAGTTGATGGTAAAGCATGATAATATACAATTATTGAGACCGCCATTCGAACCCAGCAGTTGAGTACAGCCTCCTATATTGCCAAATCTCAAATTTAACCAAATTAGCATCTTGATTGAGCCTACCTAGCAAGGAATAGCTAAGACAAAGCAGAGTACTCACATGAAACTTCTTTTTAAACTTAGAGATCCAAAGTACCAATTAGCTAATTGTGAAAGATCAGGGAAAGACACAAACGTATCATGGATTTAAGCTATTTCCACCTACTCGTTCTCCAGGCTTCTCGTGCTTTCTTTTCCCATTCCTCACACCTCCATTTTTGTTTTGACTACATTTTCAACTTGTTGGCTTTCATTTAATTAACATCACCCCATTTACAGCTAGCATTCAAGAATATTTGCAGAGGAAAAGAAGCAGTCTGAAACCATGATCCTAACAACAAATTATATCAAACCAAAAGAAGTGATAAACAGGGAGAGGTTGAGTCCGGAAACATACATTGAGGCGATCGGTGTAGCCTTTCCTAACAGTCTCGCTCTCATCGCAGAGCTTGTCAAAGAACAAGAACCTACGAAGGCCATATTTTCTCACAAACCTTGACAGGCAAACAAAAGAAAGGGTGGCAACGCTACTCAAAGAAAGCTGCACCACGGTTTCGTAAGGCCTCTCGTGCTTGCTGTCGCATGAAGAACAAGCCAACACGAAATGAGAAATCGCAGGAACAACCAAAGTGAAGACAAAGAACATGGACCACGACAGACAAGCCGTCCATGCGTTGGATTGGTCGACGCACATCAACCGAAGATATCTCCTGAAACTATGCAACTCGTCGTATGCGTGAGATACGCTACGGTTGAATTTGTTCTTGTTCCTGTTTAACAGGGATTTCCTGCTGTTGTATTCGTCGCTGTCTCCCATGAAAATTCTGATAGATTTCAAGATAGATCATGAAAATCTGGGTCGTCGCTGTTTTTTTGTTTTGGAGGATGGATTGGTTTTGCAGCGCCTGTGATTAAGATGGATTATTGATATAGTAAAAATCTCAAACATAATCTCCCAATATGTGTAAATGATTTTTATAAGGAATAATGATTAACTCTTAAAAGTAATTGCTGCTAAAATGAACACACAATGATGAAAAGAAGTTCGTGATTTGCGGGTTTGAAATGAATGTCAAGCAATGACCAATTACAGAGTGCATTGAAGCTTTCAGGGAATTACAACTCTCTATCACATTCTTTTTTTACCAATGGACATGAGTTCGACTTCTCAGTTTCTGACATGAAAGAGACGGGTGTTGATTATATTTAATAGATTCCTCAGTTACAATTTTTTTTCCCTGCAACTCTGATATGATGATTTTGATTTCATGAATGCTCGTGCAAAGTACAATCTTTACAGATGTCATAACCTTTTACCGAGTCGTAAGACTTTATTATAGGAGCTTCTTGGGACGTGCAAAAAGGAGAAATTAGATTATAAAAACGTAGTAGTAATGTGTGGTAAGGTGCGTTCTAACTTCGAGTCTATCTCATGTAAAGCAGACTGCACCGCTACTTATTAATCAGCATTACAGCTGGTGATGGGATCCAAAGCATGAGAATGTTAAATCACACCATCATTCAAGCAGCCAGCCAAGGTGCTTGTTATAATGTCAGAATTTTCTGTTCATTTGGTCTGTTTCTGCCTAATTTATTAAATCTTAGTTATTTATTTATACGAGATTTATATAAATAATTAACAAAAATTCAATGAAACAAGATAGAAATAGAAAAAATGGACAGAAAATAGGAATACAAAAAATAGACAGAAGATCCGTCCCCGTTATTCTAGTAACCTCTATAATTTCTTAAGAACTTAAATGAGATGATCTGTGATATGGGAGCAGTGCTATGTAAAATTAAAGGAGCATTTGATATGTTTCCTTAATACCATTGAATTAGACGACTCATTTTAAAGACAGAATTTCTAAACTTCTTCACAGACCTTATGCCCTAGCTAGCTATAACATCTTCTCCATGGAAATATCCCATTATTTTTGGTACGCAAAGTCTATTATTATCGTAAATTAGAACTATATGATTCAAAATATTACAAAGAATATGAGATAAGGCTCTATTCATTAACTCCGAAGAAGTCTTTTGGTCTTTGGATGTGTATAAATGTCATAGGAGATTGATGAGATTAAGGCCAGTTAAGCTAAGACTGATTAGTGGACTTCTCGTTGTCCAAAAGCTTTATGTTTGAATCTTTAAAATTGCGGCAGACAAGGAGATGATTATGCTTTTCTTTAAGCGACTAAATATGAATGGTTTTAGATGTTCCATACGAAGCCAAGCCATATTCAAGGATGACTTTCCTCTATTTAAGCCTTATGTTTGAACGGTTCTTGTTGTTGCTTAGCTCTCAGCTCTCTTCACCAAATGAATATGGTGTTTTATCTATGTTTGAACGGTTCTTGTTGTTGCTTAGCTCTCAGCTCTCTTCACCAAATGAATATGGTGTTTTATCTAACAGCCATTAATTTTTATTATACTTCGAGGTTCGCGAACCAAGAAAGTCGTGTACTGTTCAGTTTTGGGTATTAACCCATCAAAGCAGCAGGCGATACTTGCTTTGGCCCAGTAAAAATGGAGTTTTCCATGGGAGTGCCACCGTGCTTCTTTAATTTTCTGACTCTATGAGAAGTTCTAAGATATTCAAAGCAGAAGCTGCAAGACTCAAACGTTTAATTGCTTTATTCACCATTCAGAATCACTCTATTGATTGGAGATTGAGCGAAAGATGTCGTGAGAAGAAGCCTTTTTTTTTCTTCCTTTGAAAATTCAAAAGCATGCAAGAGTTCTGACAAGAACGTCGCTTCGGTGACTTACGGACTCTTACAACATTCATAGGAAAAAAGTTCAAAGTTTAGGAACAAAGGATAAGGCACCCCGTTTTATCAGTTGGATATTTACGTTTGATAAGCTATACAGAGACATCAGAAAGTTAAAACTGAAGAAGAGGAGAGGAGGATGGAAGTAAGAAGCTGGCTCAAGCGACTTCTAAATGTTTGCAAGGGTTTTACTTTAGCTAGTGTTATTTTTCAAGGCATGTCACTTTGGACCGGAGATGGAAGGACTAAACAAAGCTTAACCATCTACTTTCTCTCAAGCATGTTGAATTAATAGTTACTTACACCCCCATCCATGGCTCTTTTATTGGATTACTTGTATTTCTCCTGGTTCTATTGAAATTAGCAAAGCAACCTGATGCAACTTCAGCAGAGAAATGATGCAAGGCCCCAAAAGATGGGGCCGCTGGATTCCCATCCGCACACTAGTTCTTGCTAATTGTACAGCTACAGGTACAACGTTTGAATGCTTTTGGAATGCCAAGCAACAAGAAGATTGAACTAAAAGCTGTTAAGTTTTAGATTTGGACCTACTAAACAATAATCAGCTTACATCTAGGAGACCTGTCCCGAAAGAGAAGGATCAACCGGAGGCTATTTGAGGGGCCTTCCGCAGCCACTGACAACCTCAGGGGGCGCTCATCCAAGTATTAAAGAGACAAGTCTGATTGAGTTGAGGAATAGGCAAATGTCGCAACTAAACCAGTTTATCACAGACCCTAATAACTTTATTGATACACACATAATGACAATCAATCCCAGGGTAAATCAAGGCTCCATGAACGAAAATTTACAGTTTCATTGTGTTCCCGAACCATCTTTCAACCATCCGAGATGTCAACTTCCTAAGCAAGTATCAAGTCCAGTCCCCGCCACTAAGAAGTATCATGGCAAATTGGCTAAATGCCATTTCACCAACAACCAACAAAAGACTATTGGGTAGGCAAACATCAAATGCAAAAACTTGGCGATATTAAAACGATGTAGCAAGCAACCAAAAAGGAGAACTTTCTGCAGATCATTGAACCAGATGGATTCCGATGATATTAGTAATGTCTAAACCAAAAGGAGAAAAGACAAGAAAGAGCAAGAAAACAAAAAATGGCGAGGAGTTTCAAGTGAAACGAACGATAAATGGATTAACTGCAATCGAATTTTTTTTTCCCTAACATTCCTGCAAGATCAGCACAATCTGGCCATCTAACAAGCTATGACAAATCCCTGAAAGGTTTAGTCACAGGAGATTTGATTATTTCTTCTCTTACCATCATCAATCGGTCAGACCACAAATCTAAGTTAAATCTGGATATACGAACCCGTGCAACCAAAACCAATCGGACAAATGGCTGAGAAAAAAGAAGAGGATCACAGTACCAAAGATTTCACAAAATGGTAGAGCAAATATTTTTCATGAAATAGAAAAGAACAGAGCATCTCTGCTTCTGACTACAGAGAAGGATCTCTGGACCAATAACTGGTAGACAGATAGTTGATGATCGTCTAATCAGCAAGATCATTAATTAAAAAAAGAACTAAAGTGGTAGCAGAAAATTTCTCGTCATCTAACCATGTTTCATAACTCAACATAGGATTTTAAGGTCGTTTCCTCTTAAAATCTAATCCGTATTTTTCTCTACGTTTTCATTTTCCTTCCGCTCTGAAACAAAGGGGAAAAAAAACAACGCAATAAAAAACCGTTGAATCTTTTTATCATTAATGATCATAATAATGAGATGTTTCCACAATCATCAACATCACCATCGTCAGAGACACAGAGCGGTGCGGTGGAGAATGTCATCGTCATCAGCAGTACCAACAAAGTCAACCTGGTCCAACGGCGGGAAATTTAGATCGAACGGCAAGGGCGATTTGCTGCTCCGGCATAAAGACGAGGCTGTTCCTATATCTCCATCATCAACCGACGACGAGGAATCCCAATCACTATGACAATCCTCAGGAACCACCGGCGGCGTCCGGGGATAATACTTTCTTGGACGACGAACACCTCTCGCCGCCATCTTCGACCCCGGCAGCCGGGGCTCACTGGAAGACTCAACGGTGCTGCTCAAACTGCTCGCCGCAGGCCTCTGAGGATCCAAAACGTTATTCTCTTGAAAACCATTCGCGGAATACAACCTCTGATCAATGAAAGAGTCAGCAATCGGGTTCTGGTACGTCAACGGCGAGAAATACATTCCCGTCGAAATGGGAAAGTTTGTTTTGGCATTAGGACCTCGGAGGCTCCGAGCGGCGGCGTCGTAGGCGCGTGCGGCGTCCTCGGCGGAATCGAAGGTGCCAAGCCAGAGGCGTGTCTTCTTCCAAGGGTCTCTGATCTCCGCAGCGAATCTGCCCCATGGACGCTTCCGTACACCTCTATATTTAACCTCCTTATTACCGTCAACGACCACAACACCTGTCGTAGGATTAACAGATCCGTTGGTTTCAAGTCCCTGTTTAACTGCTGCTGAAGTGAGTCCTCCTCTTCCTCTCCTCATAGGGTTAGAAGAGCACAACACAAAATCCGACAGAACCCAGACGGGTCAAGAGTTGATTAAGGAAGGAAGTTGAGAGAACGCGAGGGGCAGTTCAACGAGGAATCAATTAGGAAATAAAATGAAACCCTTAATGGAAATGGCACAAAGGCAAAAGGGTCGACAAGCTATCGATCACAAAACCAAAAGGAAGAGGAAATATTGAAACTTTGTGGGTGAGATTGGGAGTGCGTGTGTGGGAGAGAGAGAGAGAGGGGACGCGCAAGATGAAGATGATAGAGGATAGGATCTTATTGGAAAAACAAAAGCTTACACTTACTTTACAAAATTTGGTTCAGTTATTTTTGGGGATTTCGTTTTGTTAATTTATTTTGGTTTTAGGTTTACGAGGAAATTTTCTTTCTTTTTTTTTTCTCGATTCCTCATACATTTCCTATAATCGCCCCACAGGCATCGAACCAACCAAGGGTCTATGATTTCACCAGGCGCTGTTTCTGTTTTTATTTTTAGCTTTTAGTTTTTATTTTTTAAACCTATTTAATTGTTAATTTAAATATATTTTTTATTATTATTAATAATTATATATTAGATAAAATTTAACTATAAATTATTTTATTAATATTATTAAATATTTTACATGTGCCATCTGTGTTTAACTTAACCCACCCTATAGGAGGTTTGCTCCATCCTATAAGTTGTTCTTGCCGTAGGCGAAGTCCCAGAGCCGCTCGCCATTGCCAAGCAATGGACATGTAGATCTGATTTGCATAAGACAAAATCACATAAATGGGTGAGGAGGGCCATAAAAACTGAGCGTCAAAATGGACTTATTATGCCAGCCCCAAATGAGCCAGCATGTAGCACCAAATAAAGTCAACCAAGCCTGCCCAAACATCCAATGGTATTGTTGGAGATTGGTAAGGAGCCACTGTCGAGTTGGGATGGTGAAAAAGTCATTATTAACTAAATGTGAAGGGAAGTCGCCCCACACTTGTCGGGCTGTGACGTAGTCTCTCACGGTATGTTGCGAGGATTCTTCGAGATCGCAATGAGGGCAAGTTCCATCTGCAGTGAGGTGCCGCCTGGCCCGGTGTTAGTTAGTAAGGAGACCGTCTTGAGTGAGGAAGTGGAAGTGTTGTGGTCCATGCCAATTCCCTATTCCCTTCCAAAATCCAGTATTTGCGGTGTCCTCTTGATCCATTATCATGGAGTAAGTGGAAGCGATAGTGAATTGCCCGGTATCGGACAAATCCCAACATAGCTTGTCTGGCCCTAAGTAGGGTTGCGGGGGGAAAGTTCCTGCGAACGAGCAAGAGATCGCTATCGGGAGGGTGTCTTAGATGTCATCCCATTTCCAATTCCTGTTTATGTCCACAAAGTGTTGGACACTGAGGTTGTTAGACGGAGCAGGAATGGGGGTGATAGCGTGGTTGATAAGCGGTCCCACACCGTTAACCCAAGGATCCAACTAGAATTGAGTTCTGGCACCATCGCCGAGCACCCATGTTAATCCCTGGAGTACTAGGTGCCAAGTAGACTTTATGCTCCTCCAGATCATGAAGCCACCCCTAGTGTCGATAATGGTGGGGAGAGTAGTGGGATCAAATTTGTATTTCGCAGATAACACTTTAACCCATAAAGCGTTAGGCTTGTCGATCAGAGTCCAACCTAATTTGGCTAAGAAGGCATCATTGGTTGCACGGATTTTGCGAATGCCAATACCTCCCATCTCTTTTGGTTGACAGACCGTCTCCCATTTAACAAGGTGAATCCTCTTGGAACCATTAGATGACCCCCACAAAAATTGTCCCAAAGCCTTTTCCAGTTCATCACAGAGACGGCGGAGCAACCGGACCGTCTGTATAGTATAGCTGGGCAGCGCCACTAGGACGGATTGAGCTAAAGTGAGGCGACCTGCGAAGGACAATAGCTTGGCAGACCAACCCATTAGACGTTTGAACGTAACTTATTAGTGTAAACCTGAAAGTAAATAGAAAGGACCAAGTTCTCGTCACGTTGAGAAAGAAAAGTTTCTTTTCAATTTATTTTAAATTTTCTTTATCAACAGTAATCTAGATTCTAATGAAAGGTTAACGACTAAGGTGGTACTAAATTAGAAGGAACGATCTTATCAACATCTATGAATGATAAATTATAGATCGAACAATCGAATTGAAAAATTGGATGCTATCATATAGTTTTATACCGAATAAGTTCAAGAGTTGAAGATAAACAAACTTGAACCGCTAACATACGACACAGGATAACTATCGCCTCTCTCCCTATACTAATTGAAATTAAATTGAATTATAGAACATCTATAGTCAATTTTATCTCTTCAATTTCAATTAAAAAAACAACCACATTTGGTATTTTAATGTGGTAATTGTTAATATATATAGTATATATATTTTTATTTAGTTTTAACATCTTATTTATTAATTAGACATATAAGATATTAATTGGAATTGGATTCAAAAAGATGTGGTTGTTACACTTATACCTATGAAAGAATCCTACACAAAATGGAAGTCTATTATTATCACGTTGGTGATTGATATGTGTACTACTGGATTTTTGGAATAAGCATGAAGTGAATTTGTTTTACGGTTAGAGTTTGGCTCTTCATGGTGAGTATCGTGTATGTCTCTAGTATGGCTGATGTGAATTTGGTGGGAGTTGTGTCACTACTGCTGGCTTCTTGGTTTTTCTACATTGGTGCTTCACAGGTATGCATTGGTGGTTCACGGGCGTGTATTGGTGGTTCACAGGTGTGTATTAACTTTTGGGGCCATTGGTCGATTATTGGGTGTGTAGTTGGTATGCTTCTGGTTTATATTTCTTGGGTGATTTTGGTGGAGGCTTAATTGAATGATTTGTCACACTAAATATGTTCTTGGTGCAGCCGTAAGGTAGTTTAGAGTATTGCATAATTCTGTCAATTTTTGTGAACAATTTTCATATCTATTTCAGAGGAACGGAACTCATTGGGAAGTTGTTCTTGGCTATCTCAAGTGTATTTAATTTTTGTTCTTTATTATTTTAATCACTTGAGTTATTTGTTTATTGTTCTTTCGTTAAAAGATTGATTGAGAAAATTCTCTGTTGAGGTTAGTACTTGGTGGTCGTACTATTGGGTGTGAAATACTTTCATGAAAAGTGAAGTTGAGAGATAGTGTCAAAGGTTGAGTGATGTCGGCTTAGTAAAGCCTTGGATAAATCTAATGTACTTTCGTGAAAGTATTAAGCTGGGTAAGTGCCCTGCAGACGTAGGCAAGGTGTGCCAAACTGCGTTACCAAATTTATGGTGCTTTTTGTTGTTTCACTTTTGATTGCTTTTGTTTTTGTTTGTGCTAGAAACATCCATGGTAAAATTGGAAAGTTTGTGAAATTACTACCTCATTTGGTTTTTCAAATAGTATCAGAGTAAGGTCACCGATTCAAAACTTGGCAGCAAATTAGTGCAGATCTTAGTTTCACAAATATGGCTACAAGACATGGTGCATCGATCACCAGACCACCACTGTTCAATGGATCTAACTATCTTGCATAGAAATCACGGATGAGAGTCTTTATCAAAGCTCAGGGTACAAAAGCTTGACATTCGATAGTACATGGGTGGATACATATGATGATTGCTGAAGAAAAAGGAGAGGCAATTTAAAAAAGATTCAATTAAATGGACAAGAGTCCAAGTAGAAAATGCACTTGGAAACTCATAAGAAATGCATGCGATATTCAGTGTTGTTGATGAAGGACACTTCTCAATGATATCAACCTGTGAATCGGCTAAAGAAGCGTAGGATACTTTGCAGACTATTCATGAAGGGTCCAAATCTGTGATAGTGTCAAAAATACAGATGTTAGCTGTGAGGTTTGAAATTTTGAAGATGGATGAAAATGAGACTATTGAGGACTTTCATGAAAGATGGCGAAATATAGCTAATCAGGCACATCAACTTGGAAAGAAATATTCCAATTTGAAACTAGTCAAGAAGACACTGAGATCACTAATTCCGAGATTTATTCCGAAAATTGCAGCAATAGAGGAGGCCCACGACATTAATGATCTGTCATTGGAAAAAGTAGTTGAAATTTTTACAAATTTTGTAATAAATCTTTTAAGGGGTAAGCAAGAAAGAAGCAAATGATTGGCACTACAGGTTGAGACTGGAAAAGATGTGAATGGTGCGAAAGATGAATCAGATCAAAATGAAGATTTGGTACTACTCACACGAAATTTTGGTAAATGGATGAAAAGAATGAAAAAGGATAGACTCGAGCTTAGACAACATGGTGGGAGTTCATCGAATAACAACTTAAAATAACAAGCCAAAACTCCAAAGGGAGAAAAGAAGGTGAAGAGAATCCAATATCATTAGTGTCAAGGTTTCAGGCATGTTCAAGTCGAATGTGCCAATACTTTGAAGAAGAGAAAAGGAAAATCCTTTACTAGCATTTTGAGTGAGAATAAATCCGAGAGTGAAAATGGTAGTGAAAAAGAAATCACTAATGGTGCTGCGTTAGTTGCTTTATATAGCAAAAGTCTATTTACTTGCTTAACAGTAACTGAGAAGGAAGTAACTAAAGACAAAAAAGGAGGAAAATCAAAAAATCTCGAGATAAACACAAATAACTTAGCTCAAGACCTAATATCAGATATGATAGTGATGGAAGTGGCCTAGATAATAAAAAGGAGAATATTTACGAGGATTACAAAGTTATGTATGAAAAATGGGTGAAAATGTGTAGAAAGAATGAAAGATTGGAGGAAGAGAATCTCTCCATTAAGAACACTATCCAAAAGTTAGAAAAAAATTGATGTTGGCATTAGACGAGCTTGGTGAAGCTATAATGAAATTAGTAAGTACCGAAAAGGGATTAATAATGTTGAATGGAGGTACAAAAAAACTAGAAAAGTTAATAGAAATTGGTAAGGTTAAAGAGGATCTTCAAGGCATTAGCTATAAGGGTGAGTGTTCTAAAGTGAATGAGGAGAAAAATGATATGTCCATATCTGTCCGAGAAGAAGAAACATCGAGAAAGAATCAAAGATTTATACCCATGTGTTATGTTTACGGATTTATTTGGCATATAAGGCCAAGATGTTACCAGTAACTGCAGATGTTATTTCAAAGAAGCCAAAGCTGAAGAATTCTACGTCCCTCACAAAAATCTCAACATCAGCTCTCAGTACCGAAATCTACTTGGGTGAAAAGAGTGAATTGCAAGCTCTCATGGTTTTTAAATCGACAACTTTGTAACATAGTTGGTATTTTGATAGTGGATGTTCAAGCCACATGACAGGGGAAAACAATTACTTAACTGATTAGCAGAGTTGTATGGCTGGTTATGTGACCTTTAGAGATGGAAAGAAGGCTTCGGTGATTGGTAGAGGAACATTATGCTTGGATGGATTGCCTCCCTTCAAGAATGTGCTCCATGTCGATGGACTACAAGCCAATTTGGTAAGTATAAGTCAACTTTGTAATGATGTTTTGTTAGTTAAATTTACAAGTGATGGATGCAGGGTGATAACTGAACAAGCAGAATATCTTGTGAGCGGCAAGCGATAAGCCGACAATTGCTACATGTTGCAGGTCATGACCACCTATAAATTAGCCACTCACGACAATAATATTGATTTATGGCATTAAAAGCTTGGACATGTAAATTTTGATCTCATTAGCAAATTGACGAAATTGGAAGCTGTGAATGGTCTAGCCAAAATGAACTAAGAAAGGAAATCAAATTGTAGTGCGTGCCAAATGGGTAAACATATAAGAGTGCCACACAAAAAGGTTAGACAAGTTACCCCATCATGCATACTTGAATTAATTCACATGAATTCAGGGATGGAGCCAGACTTAGCTCTAAGGGGGGGCCGGGAAAGGAGGGCTGTGCGTGCAGAGTTAAAGAGAAGAGAAGAGAAGATAGGATTTTTTTTAAAGGGGGGGCCACTTATATTTGTAATTTTAAAAATTTTAATTATATAAGTAATTTTTTAAAAAAAATTTGAAAGGGGGGGCCATGGCCCCCCTCCCCATACTCATAGCTCCGTCCCTGCATGAATTTGGCTGGTCCAACACAACATGATAGCTTTGGTGGAATGAGATATTTTTTAACTTGTGTTGATGATTATTCGAGATATACTTGGGTATCATTTTTGAAAGAAAAATTAGATGCTTTCAAGACTTTTAGAAGCCTATATG
>JANZLH020000427.1:6825232-6837208 GCA_026770325.2 Erythroxylum fimbriatum
AGATTACTTCTTGAACACCCACATTCCAGGTCTTATTAAATACATTTCCAAATGATCCTATCGAAAACGACTTCCAAAATTGAATAAACGTAATTGGCGGAATTAGCTTCGCTTTCTCTACCTCTCCAGAGAACTACTGGACTTGATAGAAACTGGATATGCAGAATCTGGTAACGAGTAGTGGCTTCAAGGAAATAAGAATGATTCCGAGACATTATTCTGCATATGTAGTAGAAGTAATGCAGAAGCTAACTTTTCTTCAATTGCATATGTAGAAGTAATGCATGAGCTAACTTTTCTTCAATTTGTTGCAATTTACTTGATATAATAGTAGATGTTTTATTTCCAAAATTAATGTTTCTTTTAAATGGAATAATGTATATTGAATAATATTAAACTCCATGTTATAGTAGTCCAACTACATAAATTGAGTGGTCACCAAATTGAAATTATGTCTCACTTAATAACATTGTAAATTACATCTTGACCTCGTACAAGCCAACAAAAATAAGAAAAGAAAGCCAAAAAAAAAAAGGACGTAGCTTACTGCCTGCACTTACAACCACAACGACAGTTCAAGTGTATATAAAAGTAGAGAGCATTAAAGTCGTGAACTTCTTCAGTCTTTGCATTTACCGCTACAAGCTATGACATTCGACTACATATATAGCTTCTTTATTTATTTCCTTTGGTCTTTGATAAAGTAATCACAGTCTGAAAGAATGTGGTTGTTTTTCATTGCATTTTGTGAAAAGCTTATGAGCTTTTATATATAAGTAAAAACAGAATCAGAATTTTTTTTTACAGATTATACTATAAGTAATAATTTGATTTTTTTTTGGGTAAATTAGTAACTTTATAAAGAAATAAGAGTTATGTACAACACAAAAGATAATGTAGGTAATATCTTAACACTCAAAATACATATTGGAGAGCAAACCTATTGCCTTACCATCAACCTTTTCTCCTAAGTCTTACATTACACTTGAAACCATTAGCCTTCCAACATTTGTGCACAATCAGAAATAAGCATAACAATTCCACAACATGTCAACATATGCATATGCATACAAGAACCAAACCCGCAGTCCATTCAAGTAAAAGATCAAGTAATCATCTAAGAACTACTAATTTGTCTTCTTAATCTCAGTCAGTCCAGTAGGAGCTTCCATAAGCAATAATTCCTACACAAAACCATTGCCTATCAAAGCTCCAGGTTACCTGAGTTGCATTTGAATAGCCTGTTGTGCCCTTTAATATGTGTCCTTCCGTTAGAAAAAGGTGTTGTAATGAGTTTGGCACCGCATCAGAACAACAATCTGCATCACAATGTGAGTGCATAATAGATCTAATTACCTTTCAATGTGTTTAGGCTGAGATGCTCCAGAACTTGGAAGATTATCCTGGCTTGTAAGTTCTCCACCTTCATAGCTACATCCTTGAATGTTCTTGAGTTTCTTTCGGACCAAATGTTGTATACAGTCGTGGATGATAGAATAGGGAAGATGCAATTCCGTGAAGGTGTTTGGTGAAACCAAGTTAGGATAGATGAAAGGCTTGATGAGTTGGGAATGGGGATTTGGAAGTGGTTGAGGCAATGTTCCCATACAGAATTTGAGAAAGGGCAATTAAAAAACAAATGTTCATTGGATTCCATGTCCGAAATACAAAGGAAACAATTAATGGTTAGGAATGTTCATTGGATTCCATATCCGAAATACAAAGGGAACAATGGTTAGGAGTATATAGAAAGTGAAGTTTATCCCTTGTTTGAAGGTTTTTTAGGACTGCTAACCAAAGAACGAATGAACACCTTAGGCTGCTATTTTTGAACCAAATCAGGTTGTATCAATCTACTTGTTAGGTTGAGGGTCTCAAGAGGTTATAAGCTGAACTATTGGTGTAAGTTTTTGAAGGGCTGGTAATCATTCCAAATAATCCGGAGAACTAATCGATTGGTATTGAATGGGCTCAAAATCAGCAATGAGCTCTATAGGAAAAGATCTAAGCAGAATTGAAGAGGTAAAGAATGAATTATGCAAACACTTTTAGATGAAGGATATGGGAGAAGCACAAAAGCTTCTAAGAATGTAGATAATCAGAAATAGGAGGGAAGGAAAGCTATGGCTCATTCAAACAAACTACATCAGAAAAGTTCTTGCTCAGTTCAACATGGAACAAACAAAACCAAGTCCTATCCCTATAGGATCATATCTACATATAGTTTCTAGTAAGAGTCCTAAGACAGAGGAAGAACAGAAAGCTATGGCACACTATCCCTATGATGTTGCAGTAGGAAGAATCATGTACATTTTGCTATATACAAGACCTGACCTAGCCTATGCAATTAGTATCCTAAGAAAATTTATGGTCAATCCAGGTTTTGAACATTGGCAAGGGCTGAAAAATATTCTCATATACTTAGCTAGAACTATAAATTACAGATTATGTTTTTCAAAGGCTGAACTAGCTAAATGCAATCAAATTTCCTTGTATGGTTTTGTGGATGCAGATTATGCAGCAGACAAAGATACAAGGAAATCAATATCAACATATTTCTTCACATTAGCAGGAAACACAATCAGTTAGAAAGCGCAACAACAATCAGTAGTTTCTCTATCAACTATAGAGGCATAATACTATGCAATTATAGGAGTAAAAGAGTTATCATGGCTATCGGGCATCATAAAGGAAATCAACATCAACATCGCAAAATCAACAATATTCACAGACAGTCAAAGTGCATTATACCTCAGTAAGGATCCAGTCCTACATGAAAGGTCCAAGCACATTGATGAAAGGGTCCTCTTCGTTAGAGACAGAATCTCACAAGGGTTGTTCACTCCGGAGAAAATCGCAGGTGACCTAAACCCATCAAACTTCGATATGAAGATTGTTACAACAAGGAAGTTTACATTCTGTAGAAATTATCTACAGATCTATGAGGTCCCTTGAAGATAACAACTATCAAAGAAAATATTTTTTAATCTCACGCACGATGGAGCTACTAGGGTTCACTCTCATAAATCTCTCACAAATCAATGATCGGAGTCAAAAATCAATGGAGAGGGAGGGAATAAATGTGAAGTGATTCACTATTCTCTATCGACTTTTAACACAGATCAAAGATTTGATCTTAAATGGTTTAGCTTTAACATTTGGGAAATTAGGGATTATGGACAGTGTTGAGATAGATTTTGTCTTAACAGATGACAAAAGGTCGAAGGTAACAAAAGAACAAATCAAAACGTAGGACAGAAAAGTATAAGTGGTACACGTGAGAAGCACATGATACATACCTCTACGGTGAAGACTTTGAAAGATGCAACTGCTATGTATTACCTGTATAAGACAGACATTAGCATTAGTCTCAGATATACATAGCACATTTTCATTGTTATCCAACAATATGAGAGTGATTTACGAAAAGGAAAAGTAGAAGTGAGAGAGTTGCTAGAGTACTTACAAGGAGTACTAATAAGTTCATAGGGAACTCTTGCAAATGTTTTGAAAACACTCTATCTCTTGTAACTTGTTGTTTTTTTGTTGATCTTAGTGGAACCACATACGTGAGACCCTTGGATGTAGATAGCAATTAAGCTATCGAACCAAGTAAATTGTTGTGAGATTTTAATCTTCTGCAAACATCACAAATTTGCAAAAGCAAATTCTTTTCATCAGTATCTGTTGGAAAATTAAACGCATGACAAAAGAAAAGAAAAAACAGAGGAAGAGATAAAGCTCTGCTTTTATTAATTGCAAACTTATCTAAATTGACAACAACGTATGTCCACTTATATAGACTAAGGAAGGAACAAACAAACCAAGAATCTCGGTCCCACTACTCTACTCTATTAGCAATGTTAACTGCCTTGAGAAAATAAAGGAAACTGCTAAACAAAATAAAAGATCTATCCAACGATTTATTCGGTCAATGTTTTGAATCATTCTTCAACAGTATCTTGTATAACAACATAACACAACCGAATGCAAATCCTATCATAAGTGGTATCAGAGCCTATCTACAACTTTCTGGGCAATTGGTTGGCTATTCAAGCGACCAAGATTCATCAAGAAATCTGTAAGAATTGTTTCTTACTTGTTATCTTTAAACTACATTATAAATAATGGGAAAAGAAATGGATGTCTTCACTGGTAAAGAAGACTTTACAATCTGGAAACTACAGACGTAAGCATTACTTGAATCTTATGACTATTATGGTGTAATTGAAGAACAATATGATGTAGAGACATATCCTATCAAGAGATTCAAGATGCAAATGCTTGCACATTGCAAGTAAATGCTCCACTTATCACCGGTTATGATAAAGAAAGTGCAGAATTGCAATATTGCACAGAAATTATGGTTAAAGCTTGATGAGCTGTATACTAAAAGATGTCAGCCTAACATATGTTAATCAACTTTTACCGGATATGTACCATCATCTAAATATTTTTGCTCAATTTCATATGAATGCGTTTGCATTACAAGAAAATGAGAGTTCTTGAGACAATCTTTCCGTTGGTCCTCTGCCGCACATTGCATTTTGCACATCAAACATTATTCATGGCCTAGTTATATAAGCTTAATTATATAAGCGTAACAAAATAAGATAAACATAAGTTAAAAATAAAGGAAAGTGGGTAACATGTCCTACTAACATCCGAAAAAGTTCTCCAACAATTAAGTAAAATGAAAATCTCTATAATTAAAATACTACTTAATATTAAACAATTTAATAATAAATATATGCTTAAATAACAACATTTTAACCATTACTTCTTAAAAATAATAAATAATTAAATAATAATTTAAAGCACTTTAATAAAATCACACTTGAGAGGCTTACATTTTTACTAGGGACAATATTTTATAACCAATTTTCAGTAACTATTAATAATTATTCTAATAAAATAACAAAATTCTTGATAAAATAAAAATTCCTTTTATGATAAATTACATAACGACTAAAATAATTTGATGTGATATTATTTGAAATTTTTTATTTCTGATTTTAAGGTTTACTATTATTAAAGGTTTAATTGGTAATTAAATTTTCTTTTAAAGTTTATTTATTAACCTTTAGCGATTTACGCTGTGTTTTACTGAGTAATACTATAGAATTTTTATACAACAGTTTAGGAATCAGTCTAAATCTATGTAATTTACTAGGTAAAAATATTTATTTAAAAGAATTAAAAAATTAGTGAATTTTCATTGCCTATCTATCAAGTTTCTTTCACATGAACGAACATTGAGCAAGCCATCGGGAAGAAGGAGGAGCTAAACGACGTACTAGGCAGTGGAACTGACTTCCGGTTGGGCCTAATTGGTGGGTTTAAAATCTTCGGACCTTTTCGTCATCGGACTTTTTTAATATAAAATTAAATTGCACAACCAAAATTAGCTTGAAACATGGGTAAAATAATATATCCTCTCAAATTTGTTTTAAGCATTCGAAAATTGAAACTCAATATCAAGCAATTACAAATTCTCCACACATTTGAGATAGAAATAGGGTAACATACCTCACATTAAGAATTAAATATTTATTACTTGAAATTTATAAAATTCAGTTATTATGATAAAATAATTTTTAATCAGACTAACTTAACTCTAAATTATAATTTAAAGCATGGTCCCCATTATAGCTGTTAGGATCAAATATTCATTTAATTTTAGTTACAAAAATGTGATAATAACATTTAACAGATGTTTAGAAAAAAGATGGAAGTACAATAAAAACCTAATTTAAAGTGCATTTGTAATTAACACAAAATATATGAACTAAAACATTGTTTTACCCTTTTAAATTTTTTGAAACAATTATTTTAAAAAAATTGACCAAGTTGACCCATTGTCATCCTTAAGTAAAATAGAAGAACTTTTTTAAAGATTAAAATAAAACACACACCAATTTTATTGACTAAAAGTATTATTAATTTTATCCATTTTGAAACTATATTAATCGTTGTTTAGTTGTTTTTAAGGATGACAATGAGCCGGTATCAGGCTTGGACGCGCTGCTTCTGTTGCGAATATAGAAATAAATTATTATTTTTTATTTTGACAATGATTATTTTTGCTGTTTAGCTAAAGTTTGTTAGAACCTTACCTTATATCTTAGCTGGGTCGATTTCTAATAGACAAATCAATGAAAAACCATCATTTTTCTCTCTTGTTTCTTCTGGCGTATTGATTTTAACATGGTATCATGACAAATTTTTCCCAAAAGCCATCCCTTCAGTTTTCCTTGGCTATTCACCTGTTCAAAAGGGTTATCTTCTGTTTAATTTAATCTCCAAGACATTCTTTGTCAACAGAGATGTTGTCTTTCATGATCATATTTTTCCCTTCAAACTTTTTGTCTAAGATCAACCAATGTTCCCTGTTAATGTCGTTGATTTTGGTCAAATAGAGGATCATGAATTTTTAAACCTTCATCCAAATCCGACCACTCCTGTTACATCATCATCATCACCTCAACCTGTACCCATACCTCCCTCTCACCCAGACTCTTTAATCTTTGATGACATCAATTTTCCTCCTTTATCACTTCAACCTTTGAGACGATCCACTCAATCGTCTGCTCCACCAACCTAGCTTAAAGATTATGTATGCACCAATCAATCTTCTTCATCCTCTTCACTTGCAATCACTAAAGGTCAGTACCCTTTACATATTTCTTATGTTCATTTACCACCTCATTCACAACACTTTGCAGCTTCTATCTTTAATATCAATAAATCTACCACCTATTCTGAGGCAATTAAGCATAAGTGTTGGATAGAGGCTATGCAACAAGAAATCCAAGCTTTGGAAAGCAATGGCACTTGGGAGGTGGTTCCTTTACCTTCTGGCAAAACTCCCATAGGTTGCAAATGGGTTTATAAGGTGAAATATCATTCCAATGGGTAAGTGGAAAGGTTTAAGGCCAGATTGGTGGCCAAAAGATATAGTCAACAAGAGGGCATTGACTTTCAAGTTCTCTCCAGTGGCCAAGCATGTTACTGTTAGAACTGTTATAGCTCTTGTTGCTATGTTTCACTGGCCCTTATTCCAAATGGATGTATATAATGCTTTTCTACAGGGAGATTTGCAAGAAGAAGTTTTCATGGCTTTACCTCAGGAATTTGGCAACCAGGGGGAGAATAAGGTATGCAGGTTACTCAAATCCTTATATGGCTTGAAGCAAACGTCCAGGCAATGGAATTTGAAGTTGACAGAGGCTTTTGTTCATAATGGTTATAACTCAGAGTAAATATGATTACTCTATGTTTACTAAAAGTGAAGGTTCTAAACAAGTCATTATGCTAATTTATGTTGATGATTTGTTAATAACGGGAAATGACAGTAGCTTGATTGATAAATTGAAGGCCATACTGCATTATAATTTTAAAATGAAGGATCTTGGAAACCTAAGATACTTTCTTAGGATTGAAGTCTCAAGATCAAATAAAGGTATAGTGTTAAGTCAGAGGAAGTATGCACTTGAGTGGATTCAAGATCTTGGATTAACTAGAGCAAAGCCAACATTTACTTCGTTGGAACAAAATCTAAAGTTAACTACTGCAGATTTTGATGAATCTTTATAGTTGAAAGTTGATGATAAAGTTTTGACAGATGCTGCTGTTTACCAGAGATTGATTGAGAAACTTCTATATTTGACACATACTACACCAGATATAACCTATAGTGTGCAGCATTTGAGTCAATTTATGCAGAAACCAAAAAAAAATCTCATTATGAAATCGTATTGAGAGTTGTTAGATATGTCAAAAAGAATCCAGGATAGGGAATTCTTCTCAGTTCATCAGAAAATCCAAGGTTAATTGCTTATTGTGACTCTGATTGGGCTCATCTTGTCTTATGTCAAGGAAATCTGTGACAGGATTTCGTATTAAGTTTGGCAACTCTCTACTTTCTTAGAAATCAAAGAAACAAAGTACCATATCAAGGTCTTCAGCAGAGGCTGAATACAGAAGCATGGCTTCCACTATTGCTGAGTTAAAATGGTTACTTGGACTGATAGCAGAATTGGGAATCAAAGGAAATAAACCATTTGTTCTTCATTGTGATAATCAAGCAGCAATACAAATCGCAGCAAATCCAGTTTATCATGAGAGAACTAAACACATAGAGATTAACTTTTACTTTATGAGAGAAAGTATTCATAATGGTTTTATGGAAACCAGACACATCTCAACAAATGATCAGTTGGCAAACATTTTTACGAAGGGGCTTGGCAATCATCAACATGACTACTTACTATCCAAGTTGGGTGTGATTGACATATATCACCATCCAACTTAGGGGGGAGTGTTACGAATATAGAAATAAATTGTTTTTTCTGTTATTTTGACAATGATTATTTTTGTCATTTAGCTAAAGTTTGTTAGAACCTCACCTTATATCTTAGCTGGGTTGATTTCTGCAGAGACAGATCAATGAAAAACCATCATTTTTCTCTCTTGTTTCTTCTGGTGTATTGATTTTAACAGCTAGGACCTAGGCCTGATTGGTCTAAGATAGTAGGCCCGAGCTCGTGCCCTATAGGGCTTGAGGTTGCCCTAACTGAGTTCGGCCTAGTTCGGAGCAAATTTTTGAAAACTAAAAATGTAAAGAAAACGATGTTATTTTGCCTATAAAAATTAGGCTTGAGTTTTTCAAAAATTCTAAACTTGAGGCCCAATCTGATGAGGCTGAATCAACTCGGGCTTAGTTGTCATCTCTAGATGCTAGCATGCGTTCAAAATTAGGATTTTAACTATGATAGTTTTCATTCTACTAACTACTTTTAGGAAGTTTAATCAGCTATCCCTCGTTGATAAGTGAACTTCTTTTTCTGTCTTCTAATAGGATTTTAACTATGATAGTTTTCATACTACTAACTACTTTTAGGAGGTTTAATCAGCTATCCCTCGTTGATAAGTAAACTTCTTTTGCTGTCTTCTAATAAGAACTAATGAACAGTACTATCTCGACAATTATTCTTGTAAAACAAAAGTTCAACTAGCATTCTTGCAAAACAAAATCGTAACAAGCACAGCCCCTCAGGGGGTCGTTTGAAACAATTTTTTCAAGATATTCCCAATTTAAGATGTTATAAGTTGAAACCTCAACGAAAGTCCACTTAAAATTTTGAAGAAAATAATTATTAAGAAATGGAAATGAGCTAGATTTTACAAATATTAATTTAATTAAAATTTCATCTAATTTTAATTTATTATTTTATAAAAAAATTATTAAAAATAAGTGATTTGTGAGTTATTATGACAACTAATCGATTTATCTTATACCCACTATCAGAAAAGTAGTGGTTATGAGTTTATAGTTATAACAATTGCAAGTATAATATTTAATTTTGGTTCAGTCGAATTTTGCGTGGGCTGAACGTTGTTGTTTGGATCCATGATTCTGATTGTTTTCGGCTGTAGAATACCTGCAAAACAGATAAAGGCACGCCGGGGGTTGGTGCCCGGGAGGCCCCTCCGACGCTCAAGTCAGTATTTTGTGAGGATTTTGATAAATTGAGAATGGAGGCAAGTAGGGTTTTTTGCCTCATACCTGAATCAAGGTGAATTGTACCTTATATAGGAGATTCCGCCTAGGTTTAGGTCTTCATGTATGTAAGGGAGGTTGCCTCCTACTAATGGGCCGTCGGTGTCTGGGCCTAGGACTGGGCCTGAAATGGCCAACCCAACCAAATTTAATTATTAACTCTTTAAATAATTTATTAAAAATAAGTGATAATAACTTTTATAGCTGCTACAACCTACGAGCATAATATTTAATTCATAATAGATGAAGATCAGCGTCTGCATGTGAATGTTTTTGGTTTGGTACGTAACTGAGAAACCCTTTTGCTAGAATCAAAGGACACCATGGGTTAGGCGAGAACAATGGTTATAGTTTAGATCATGGAAGCAGAGCAACGTCACCAAATTAGTTTCTTTTTAGGAGACGATGTGCTTGTTCTTTAGTGGAAAGGGATACTTGTAATCTGTATTCGACAATTTAGTGAACTAGCACATCCTTCAAATTTTCGGCTTATTAAGGCTAACTTTGATTGGACGTTTATTAATGGAATGATATGTATCCTATCGTTTGAGAGTAGAGTTTATAATAAAATGAAATAGAATGAGATGGAAGAGAAGAGATTTATAAAATAAAAAAACCTTCAATTTGAGGATTTAGAATGAAATGTAAAATGATAAACAACTTTACACTACATTACATTATAAATCGTTCATCCAAATAACATTTCACTCTATTACATTTTGAACCCTTCTATCCCTTTTAAACAACAATTTTCTAATATTACATCCATTTACATTCCATTACATTATAAATCATTCTATTCCATTAAAAACCTTATTGAAAAATCCAAAGGATGTATTAGTTTTGCAAAATCAGTCGTTTTTAGTATAATAAAAAACAGAAGGTAATAACAGTGCTTTAACCGGTGGAATTATATCAGGACAGTGCTTTAACTGTGTGGTTATGTTTTGTGTTTAATCTGTTTATTTCATACTAACATTGGCATCAGAGCCAGGTTGTGATTTGTTTATATGCGTGATAAGAAATCTGTGTTAAACTTTGATATAAATATGTCGTCATGTTTGCCTCTGTTATACTAAACTTGCCATTTACGATTGTTATTTCGTTTCGTATACACAAAAAAATTTGTTACTTCTCTCTCTAAACTTTATCCATGAAAGCATGATTTGTTGAGTGTTTTTTTTTAAATGGCCAACGTCAATGTTAGAGAATGCATGAAAAGTAAAAATGCTTATACTGCGTTGGTAACATTTCATTCGTCCGGAATCTGCTGTGTAGTTTTGGATTTTATGGATTCAAAGTTTTTGATAAAGTTTTTCCAGTGTTATTCAAAACCCGAATCCAAATTTGGAAACCATTCTTCTCCAATGAGAAGTAACAAATGGGTAAGGATTAGAAGGTTGCTATGGTTTGATGAGTTTGCAATGTCTTTGTTGTTATGGGTGTTTGTTGTGTTGTATTAATGCCATTGATTATGCTTGAAGTAGTATCCGTATAAAAAAAATAGCAAAAAACAGAGAAAGAAACGTAGGACGAAGAAGACGCTTGTTCTTGGATAAAAAGTAAACTTTCGCATAAGACAAACGTGGGCACAGGAGAAAGAAGAGGCACGTGGCCTTTCACAAGACTAAAATGGCTACTGCCCTTGTCTAATAATATTTTAATTTTTTGAAAAAACTTTGGAGTTTTTCAAAAGCGGTAGCATATGCCACATTTTGTATGTATGTATAATAAGACAAAACTAATTAATGCTTTT
Source organism: Erythroxylum fimbriatum (assembly GCA_026770325.2). Taxonomy (NCBI): domain Eukaryota; kingdom Viridiplantae; phylum Streptophyta; class Magnoliopsida; order Malpighiales; family Erythroxylaceae; genus Erythroxylum; species Erythroxylum fimbriatum. Next base: position 6,836,551 of record JANZLH020000427.1, read on the forward strand.
GTGTTACTTTCATATGCATATATGTATATCTACATATGTAATATACATTTGTAATATAACCACTTATAGCCATAAGGAATTATAAATATAATATAAAGAATTAGAAATTAGTTTTCTAATTTACACACACTAATTTGTTTAGTTAAAATAAAAAGAAAATAAAAAAATAAATTGATTAGTTCAATTATATTTTAAATATTAGAAATAAGTTTCTAATTAATTAGAAAGTTTTTTTTATTAAAACAAACAAACTAATTTGTTTAGTTAAATACCCTTAGAAATAAACTAATTTTTTGTTGGTTTATTTTCTAATTGAATAAATACTAATTTGTTTAGTTAACATTAGACAAGAGTTTTATTAGAAATTAGTTTCTAATTAAACCAAGATAATTGATCAGTTCAATTGTAAGTTAAATTAGAAATAAGTTTCTAATTGATTAGATATTAAAATCAAATTTTGATTAGTTCAATAAATTGTTGAGAATCAAATATAATAAAAATTAAATTATTTCCATATATGAGTAGAAGTTCGCTATGTGTTAGACAAAATAATTCGTTATTTTGTATACTCTTCTAATTCCTGAAAATTTGTTTTTCAAGAAAATGCCTATCATTAAGCAAACGCCTAAACTTATTCGATGTGAGGCACAAAAGAGAC
>JANZLH020000427.1:6841358-6872360 GCA_026770325.2 Erythroxylum fimbriatum
TATATTAATCAATTTAACCAAATACTAAAAAAATTCATGAAATTTATTATTTAATATTTAAAAAGTAAGATAATCAATTTCTCACATTATATTATAATCATATTTTTAATATTTATTAACTTATATGTTGTAACAATTTCCTAAAGTTAATATAATACTAGTTAATTTTTCTTATCATCTCATCTTTCAAACTCGATTTAAGTATAAAATGATTCAAGTAAGAATAATTATTACTATAAACAAAATAATCAATAAATTTATATTCTTAACAAATATGTGAAATAAATTATTTATAGATAACACTAAGTAATTTTCATAAAATAAGATAAATATTATTATATAATCACTAAAAATAAATAAAATAATAATATTACATAATTATAAATTATTATAACATATTAATCATCTTATTATTATTATTATTATTATTATTATTATTATTATTATATAATGAAAATAATAAGAGACTTAATTTATTATCATTTAAGACTTACATAATTAATATAAATTAAATAATTAATATATTATTAAATATTAATAAAAATATACATTAGTTATTTTAATTCTTTTTATATAAGTAATATGTGTGAAGTATATAAATCAATAAACTGATAGATTTTTATAATTATATTTATTAACAACAAAAATCATGCAAATTAACTATTAATCGCTTATAAAATTATATTATAGATTATAAGAAAACGATAAAGTGATCATCTTATTTATTTTTAACATTACATAATAAACAAATATGTAATGAAGAACTTAATGTATTATTATACTAAATTAATAAACATATTATTAACAATTAAAATGTAATTAATTATTGTTACATATTAATTATTATTATGTTCACAAATTTTGATCTATCAACATTTTTAAGGAAGAAAGGGTAATAAAGGGGAATCATAAAGAATTTTAAATAAGTACGAGCATACAAAATAATAGATTGGATATGATTAGGTCGTTTAAATAGCTTAAATCTAATTGAATTTAATAAAAAGTAAATAGCTCGAATTTTAATCTTTTTTAATTTTTAATCGAGTCTTTCAAATTTAAATATGATGTAAATTTAAGATTTGGCCAAATAGTCATCTTTAATTATGAGAACTTTTCATAAAATTTTTAAAAACATAAAAATAATAATTATTTTTAATGTCCCTTCAAAATTCAAAGATATATTCTTATATGTATGATGATAAGGATCGTGATGGGCCACTTGTTCATCTCCTATATATAATTAATAGTACTCATTCTTCTTTTCTTTACTTTTGTGAATGATGTATGTTCATGGAAGTTTCCCGTGTTTACACCTTGTTGTTCTTTAGATTTGACCGTTTAAGTATTTGGAATATTGTGTCATAGAAATTGAATAAAAATAAAATAATAAATGGGAAAATACGATTAAAAACCTATTACCGTATAAATCTCACACCAACCCGTGAATTAGCCCGTTAAAAGTATGACTTAATAGAAGCAAGGACTTTGTTTTATTGGTTAACTACTCTTAAATCAGGATGGATGATAAACATTGCAGTGGTACCATTTTGTCAATTTGTTGACGAATGTATAGTACGTACTTGTAATGAATTTAAAATTTATAGATTAAATTAGGACTTCTGTTAGTCTTAGGGGGGTTCATATATATAATATATATAACCGATTCAATATAAGTGTGTACGTACATTAAGTTGAAGTCGTGGTGTTGGAATCTCAAGATTCAAACCACGAGCTATATATCTCTGAAATCCAACAAGGGGAGTGTCTTGACATTCAAACCATTAGTCTTCTTTTTTACTTGGTTATGCTTTATATAAAGCTTACTTTATGTCCATGATACTGTAGATCATGCAATAAGCTTTAAATAATTGGAATAACGACATAATCACTTGGGTTATCCCTTTAGGAAGCGAACAATTTGCTACAATAATCAAGGTTATACCTTTGAGAAATGAACCAACTTGGGAATGAATATTAATTCAACACCACCAATTCCAAGTGGGCTATTGAATTTTCTCCAATTGGATTGTCAAAGAAAATTTTTGAGGTGTGGACAAAAGTAAATTGCAACTTATGTTGTGAAAAGTACGTGCCAACCATAAGCCTTGTCGGGGCCGGGGCAACTTTAGTTTACCAACAGCTAAGATATCATGGTCAACAAGTTCTTACACGTTGAAATAAGTAACGGTATTAATCATTGCCGAACTCGTGATATGATTTTCGAGAACACAAATAAATAGAGTTTTAGTGTTATTATGTACTCGTGAAAATACAATTTTAGTGACCTTAAAATACTGTAAAAATAAAATTTCATTATATATATATTTAAACTTTTTTCATATTATAAGTACTTTAACAAGAATCTTTTAAGGTAGAATCTTTGGGAGATTGAATCTAATTTTCTTGTATCATCCTTTTTACAATAATAAAATTGGTTTGATTTGTGTGACAATTGGTATTAGACCATAAGTTCTGCTGTCAAGATGTCTCTTTTCAAGTTCGATATTAATATATAAATTCAATTCATTGAATTATATCACTTTATGAAATGTGAAGATGAGAGTGAATCTTTGTCCAATATGGATGCACTTAAGTGTTGGAAGAAGAATCAGAAAAATTTTGAAGCATCAAAGAGATTTCATCAACATAATACTATTGAGTTTGGGTGATAAAGGATTGGTGGAACAATCGTTATTTCATTATGAAAACATCTTGAAAGTAGTATCAAGTCATTTATATCAAAATCATCATTTGTATATAATACTTTGAGGATGACCACATGTGCAAGTTCACATTGACAATTTTAATTGCGTCATATTAGATTTAAAAGGTGTCGACGTTAATTATAATACGAGGACGAGGATCAAGCCATAATCTAATTTTATGTTTCTTGTACAATTCATATGAGAATTTTGTTGATATTTGTTTTAAGGAATCAATGAACTAAATATTTGTTTTAAGAAAAATAAATCAACTCTGCAATGGAAGTGCATTCATGAGAATGGTGACCATCTTTTCGTTTCCTTTTATAACTTACTTCTTTCCTAACTGAAGGCAGGCAGGTCCTGAAAAGAAAAGCGCCTTCTTCGGTTATTGTCCAGAGACAAGAAAACGAAAGAGAGAGAGAGCAGCAATTTTGTGATGATGATAGGTATGACATCCGTGGAAATTTTACAGTTCTATAGGAGACAACAGAAGTCTGAGCCCAACAGTACTTTGGGTGAATGATCATAGCTTTGTCGCCCCACAAGTCAGATGTGGCTGTCTCTTTATTTTATCCTTTGACAGTGAAAGGAAACGAGAACTTGTTAATCTCTACACTTCTGAAGTAAGAAAAACATGGGCTTAAGTGCTTCAAATGTTTGTGACAGTAACATAGACAAATTGTTTGAGGAGAGATGGGGTTTATATAACTACATAACGTACGTAGTATCACTGGGAAGAATAAATTATCTGTTTTAATCCCTTCCCTTGAAAGATATGTAGAAACAATGTTAAGTAAGATGAGCTTGGTCATGTTCCAAGAAGAGGAAATCTTCATCTAGATTATAGAAGCAGTCCCAGGAGAGAATACCATCCACATTGTCAACCCATTGTTTGAAGGAGTTATCCTCTTGTTCAATAATGGAAGATGATTCGCCAACGGAAGGATTGTTATTGTTAGATTCTTCCGTGGATAGTGCTGAAGAGCTGTAAGATGTGGAAGTATTGGTTTCGGGATTAAACCACGACTCCACATGCGAGCCTCCTGATAACTTATCATAGTTCCTCAGAAGTTCATTTGCTGTCTGATCCAATATAAGTTCGCCTAGCTCTTCAACTTTAACAGAATCAAGATTGTTCTTGGCTTCACTATTCTGTGATTGTGAACGAACTTCAGAGCTTTCTTTTTGGGCTTTTGAAGAACTTGAATCTGGGATTGTCTCACTTTTCTCTTCGATGCTGATGGCATGTTTTTGGGTAGTCGAATACCGTTCAATGGGCTGGTGTGTCACAGGGTCAAATCCAAGGAGCTTTAGCTTCTTCTTTATTCGAGTATTCCAGTGGTTCTTTATTTCATTGTCTGTGCGACCAGGAAAATGTGAAGCAATCTTGGACCACCTGCGTAAAAAAATGATATCAAATGCGTTAGCTATGGACCTATGGTAACACATTAAGAACTACAAAAAAAAAAAATGTCATGACAAGATGACACTTAGCTAAGGAATCTACGGAGAGAGAACTAGATTACCTGTTACCGAGACGTGAGTGAAGCTGAATAATCTGATTCTCTTCCATTTCTGTGAAGCCGCCTCTTTTAAGATCTGGCCTCAAATAATTAATCCATCTTAGCCTGCAACTTTTTCCACATCTTAGCAAACCTGGTAAAAAGAAAAGAACACCACTGCTATAGTCTCACAAAGGATAATATAAGATTACAGGAATGAAACCGAGCTTGAAAAACACCTGCAAGCTTGGGAACCATTCGCCAGCACTGAATACCGTTGTTCAGGATGAAGTTCTCGAGCTTGTGATCTTCGTCGATAGTCCATGGACCGCGTTTTAATCCCACCTTATCACAGCAAGGTTGTCTCCCCATAGAATTTTCCAGTTATCAAAACAATATTGACTAGAATTAAGAAATTGCTAGATAGCAAGTTCTAGCAGAAATCAGAAAGTAATGCTTTTATAGGACCCTTATCATCCAAGCAAAGATGCTGCCAATTCATTCATACATTATAAAAGGGGAAGCGTGTTGTTTATAGAGGGAGATTCATGATGAATGAAAAAAGCATCTCTATTTGACAGCCCGCGAAAAGCAGAGAAGAGTCGTCTGTGATATGAGTAAAAAGAATTTGTGTTGGAGACAATGGAATTGGTCTTATTATAAGCAGCGAAATTGTCAGGAAAGAGGAATCATTCATGTATATATATATAATCTTCTTCGTTGACAAGCATTTATTTTCTTGTTTAATTATACATGCCTAAAAGTCTATTCTTTTCATTGATTCCAGTTATGGGTAACCACGAAACTATAGAAAAAACTTATTGGATCCTTTGTTCCCTCGAGCTCGAGTGTTCGTAGTTGGGGGAACTCCTCCTTTCTCGACAGAGAAAGATGCCTTCCTTGTAACATCCACACTTGCATGAACTTTTGGATAGAACTACAGATAAATATCTTACTGAGCATGGAGAACTTATCCTCTTTTGCTTTCTGAAGTAGTTTAAGAATGATAACAATGAATTGTGTGCATAATGGGTAAAAATACCAATTTAGTTTACTTTTTTCTTCTTGTATTAAACAGTGAAAAATCCAATTAATTAACTGGCAGTATAATTGAACACTTGGCAACTTGTAATTATTAACATGGGAAGAAACTATGACATAAGTGAGAACACAAACATTGAAAAAGACCGCATAAAACAAAATCTTTCTTGTTCCAACGCCTCCTATGAAGTCGTTGTTTAATAATATCACGGATAGAGTCTATAGACTATAGTTGATTGTTCAACTCAATGACTCATCCCTTATAACATCATTATAAAGTAAAGCCATTACTGATCTTATAATAATTCAGTATGATAGTACTTCTTCATATCTGTAATTGTCTAAAAACATAGGAAATCCTGTGCTGCGGAAACCAAGCTGTATGTCTTCCCTGCCCGGAACCATAAAGCAGGAGAAGCTGAGAGAAGCAAATAATAAAGCAACTCCAAGATAATGTCCAAATTAAGGGGCAGACAGGAGGGGTCACATGGGAATATGATGATTTTGAGTATCAAGCCTTAAAAGCAAATAATAAGATTATACTTCTGTTGCTTGCTTCAAGCGCAAGGAATATAGAAGAGCCATGTTTGCTATTGAATGTCGCTTGTCAAATGCCTAAACTGCAATGTCAGCAGGCCAAATTTACAAATCTTAATTCTCGCCAAAAGTCTGTTTTGTATTACTCTCATACAAATGTCAACAATAAAAATGTCTTGTACAAACCTAGCAATGATTGGAACCCACTAAATGGTTTCGTGGAATCAACCCTATATGTCCAACTATATAAAAAATTAAAAACCATGATAAGTACTTGTACAACGCATAAACATATTTATTCTCATTGGACCTGCATGCATCTTCTAGCATATAACATGGAACAACCAAGAAATATTTTACTATAAAGAAAAGGCAATTATAGCAATTTGCTTGGTTCGTGAACACACAAGAATATTCCCCTTACAATCTCTTGGGATGGAACAGAAAATTTTTTTTGGCAGTGAAAAACATAGTTTGTTCGGTGATCGTATAATGTTTTCTGACAACCGTAGGTTTCAGCATATTTGAAACATATATATATATATATCGCGGGGAAGAAGCAATCTTCCCCGAGAAAGTCAGACCCTACACTACTAACAGGATTCAAATTACGTTTCATTGTTTCTTGCATGTCATTACGGTCCTGGGAATCCTGATCAAGACTAGATCAGTGAGCCCCACTTAAGGTTCTCATGAGACTTATGCACAAGCAAAGAAGATAAACTGTTCCTAGCAGTCGAGAAGAAATTAGTTTCAGCAAGCAAGATTGCCTTATATTTTATACCTACTAGTACACGACCTGCTTGAAAATTCAACTGCATAGCATGACCAAAATAACGAACGAGGCCAAGCTGATATCAAATGGGTACAAAAGGGACAAACGATGCTACTCTAAATTTCCTTTCTTGAGCTCGTGATGGGAAAAAAAAGATAGGAACAGCCTATCATGCTTAGTCAGAATTCACAAATGATTCATCCAATGTAATGTTTTCAATCGAAGGATTTATGATAAAATTAACCTGTTAAGATATATGGTATATATCTTATTATTTAATTTTGACATTTTTTGAACATCTAAGATAATACTGATGAGTTTAAAATTTAAATTAAAGTGGGGTAAAATAAAATCTGTTATCTTGGATAATCTTTAACAAGAATTTGTATGAAGATAAAACTCACTCTTGTGAAAACTTGTGGGTGAGTTAAGTGACTATAGTGTTGAAGGAGTCTTCTGTCGTGGGTCTCTTATGGATTGTGCAGTTGTTGTGCTTCACTGCCGTATGTGTTTTGGTTGTCCCTTGTCTATGGTGTTGGATTATTATTTTTGCAGTAAACGTGTGTGAGCAGCTGGCTTCCTATTTTGAGTTTTTCATGTAACCCCAAGTCTATTTCTTTTGAGGGTGGTATTTTCTTATAGTTACGGTCATTGGTTGCAAAGAAAAAGGTCTACCTTGAGTGGGTACCGTGTGTGTTTCTTGATTAGTGGTCTTTGGGGATTTTGCAGCTGATTTTACATTGATAATTAATTCATCTTATTGCTGTGTTTTCTGTTAATTATGTGACATAAGTGGGCTGAATAATTGTTGATGACCAACTGCATTCTTTTTTATTGTTAAGCGACAATTGAGGGTGGTCTTAAGTAATTTTGTGGCTGTCGTTTTTTGTGTTGGTGTGCGAAAATTTCAGAAGTTTTCGTGACTTTGTAGCTATTGTCTTTATTGTTGGTTTGGTGCAAAAAACTTCAGTAGTTGTCATGGTTATTGCAACCCTTTGTGTACGACGTTTCAGTGAAGAAATGTTTATTGATTTGAGACGATATTGAAGCCTCACAACAGATCTTTCGATTGACAACTTCTCGTTATTTCGATGATGAAACGACATATTTAGGGGAATTGCTTTTTATCTCAAGTGCTTTTGTTTATGTTGAATTTTGTTTAATCACTTGAGTTATTTATTTTGTTTCGTTATCATTAAACATTGTTTGAGAAAATCCTCTGTTGAAGCTAGTAAGAGGTGGTCGTACTACTGAGTATTAAATTCTTTCACAAGTCGTGAGGATGAGGGATAGTGTCAAGGGTTGAGTGGTGTTGACTCAGTAAAGCTTTGAATAAAACTATTGTCATTAGTGAAAGAATTAAACTAGGTGAGGGCTTCATAAACGTAGGCAAGATGTGCTAAATTGCGTTACCAAATTTCTGAGTTGATTTATATTTGTGCGTTTAATTTTTTAGTTTTTGATTGTGCTAGAAACCACTGCTGTAAATCTAAAGATTTTGCGAAACTATTACACCCTTACGGTTTTTAAGAACCATATATAATTAGAATCTTAGAGTAAGAAAATTTTATTTGAAAATAATGTAATAGGATTGAAACATACTTATTTCACTTATCAATCAAATAAAAATTATCTACGAATTTTTGCTTTAATCTATATGATTGGAGACTTTCATAATCTCAAAATTTGCAGAATTTTTTTTACATATTTTTCACTATTTTTCAATTTTTCATTATCTAACTCCGATCTTTCTAGTAAGTCATACTTTATATATAATTTTCTAACAATTGTTGTGATTTTTACCATTATAACATTTCATACTATTTAAAATTTTTATAACATGTCATATTATTAACTTATTATATGTGTTTATCCATTATCTCAAACTTATGTGTAATGAAAATTTATTAGAAAGAAAATGATTATGCATTACTTATACTTTTCTAATATCTCATGCGATTAGGATACTGCAAGGGCATATTATCATACATCTGTCGGGAATATATGACTTCTCGAATAATGAATTGATCCTCAAAATAGATTTAATATGGTATACCCTAAATCATTTATTGTATCAATCATTGTCTCATTCTCTTTATATATATATATGTATGTATATTGTATTCGTACAGCCTTATACATAAAAAGTGGGCTTTTTTAATATATCTTGATGCCAATTTGGAATTAAAATGATCTTCCTTTTTTCTCAATCCTTTAATTAAATTAAATCACTTTTCTAGAATGTTTCATTATATTGAATCATTTATGAATTATTTGAAATTAGAATCCGAATAAAAAAAGAGCTTTAAAATTGAGGTTCACATTGCCTCGAAGGATCCTCATATGATATGAGTAGGGAATATGACTTATATTATCCTTATTGGTCAAAATGCACTCATGGTATGAACCACGTGTTATAGTATTGACTTTTTTTTATTAAAGCATATGTCTTTCCTCAAATACTGTACAAATGATAGTTCAAGCATATTAAGATAGACTGGGTAAACATATCATTTATGTAGGTCATATCATTACTAATAACCTCTTATACATTTTAATATACTTTATAACGACACTAGTTTTTTAAGCCTTAAGCTCTCTTTTACCACCTAGATAAATGACTTAAAACTTATCTCATCTTCATTTTTTCAAAATAATTGAGGCAATCACCCATATAGGAAGGTATCTCGTATTTTTCTGACATACTTTATGTATCTAAAACTGTATGTTCAACACTTATTATAGGACAAAAACTTAATTCAAAATCAAGCATTCTCATATTTCTAGAACAAAAATTTCATTTAAAATTCATTCTAGAAAATGTTGTTTAATTTATAATTAAAGATGTATTCCATCAAATATTCGGTGACAAACGAACTATCATCATCGATCCAAGTATTACGAATAGTCACTAGATGTATTCATTTCTCTTTACACTACTATGTTCTTGACATAGTTATACTTGATATATATGTGTTTGATTTGATATTGATGTTTGATCTCTTTAGTATTATCTTTTAATGTACTTGTTCATACACGACATAGTTTATGTGCAGCTATTGATTTATTTGAAATAAAGAAACCATCTTTAACTTTTATTCTTCGTATGGCATCCATGAATACTGTATATTGCTTAGCTGTTCAACTTTAGCAATTGGTGTCATAAAAATACTTTACTATCTTGCATATAAAACTGTTCAAATATTCCATTGATATATATGTACCTTATAACAATAAGAAAGCTCTACTTAGATGATACTTAGTGATTTTAACCGCAAAGGTGTATACAGCCTTAGCCATATTCTTAATTTTGATCATGTTTGATAGCTAATTTATTTGTTTGCTTGATAAACTATTTGTTATCACTAGCTATCAAAACGTATCATCCATATGAAATGATAAAACCAATTTATTTTTGGAACTTTTAACATATTTAAGTGATCTTTTCCAATCATACTAAAATCACATGACATAATTATAGTACTAATGTAATCTACCACTTACTTTATGACTGCTTTCTTATATTGACCTTAACAATCCAAACATGTATTGCTTTTTAGTCCTTTTGAATGAAACCTAGTGTTTGTATTATATTGATCTCTCATATAGAGATAAGTTTTGAATTATCTATTGTTGATTTGAAAATTCATTATCTAAGAATGTGATATCATATGACATAAATTCAATTACTTGTTTATTGCCTTGTTCACCTTTGAATATATACTCTTCAGAATATTAAAAAATATAATTTAAAGATACTCTTCGTCTTCCCTCTGGAACCTAAATTCCCTATTTATAAGAGGGATTGCGAATAAAGGTAACATATACATTCTTAAGAAACCATATATGGTTAATCAGGTCTTTTACCTATCCATATCACATATTGTGTTTTAGCATATGGTTTAATAGGCAACCTATTAAGTAAATATGTGATCATCAATGGCACATTACTCCAGTAACTGATAAGCAAATTTGTCTGTGCCATTATAGAACTAACTATGAGAAAAATGTTATTTCTCATCTTTACATCGCCATCTTGTTCATGGATTGATACAATAGTCATTTAGCTATCTATTCAATTTTTATCACATAACCTCTCTAATTGATCAAAGAACTCTTATTAACTTGATCAATTCTTGAAGTTTTTATCAGCTTTACCTTATTGATTCGTAATTAAAGTCATATACTTTTTGAAACAATAAAATGTTTTAAATTTTAAGAAGTCAAATAAATATAACTATAGTGAGTATAATTATTGATAAATGTGATGAAATAAGTACTTTTTGTGCCATACTCTCATATTTGTCTATCCATAGATATCATAATGAATTACTTGCAATAGCTTAACAACTCTTTTTTCCTATGCTTAATGGTTTTCGCGCTATTTTGTTAGCTAAATAATGTTTATAAGTAAACTATTCTACTTTATGTAGGTCTTCTAAATAAAATATAATTGACCAATCATTTTATTAGATTTTATCGAGTAAATCAAGTCTAGCATGCCACAAATTGGCATAGATATTATAAGAACTAGGTGATGTCATTGAACCAAAAACTAAAATTATTTGTTTAATAAACAATATCTAATACCGCAAAACTATTGAAAATAAAAATATGACTATTATAATTCCAAGAAAATTGTCCTTTCCACCGTTATGGAAATTAATGTCGAATCGAAGACTAACTAAAATATGACACAACTAAGAATTTTTCCCCATGGGAAGTCCTTTTCCTTTACCATTTTCGTCGGTCTTAGTGCTTATTGGAATCCTAAGAATTGTGGAAGGCTTTCTTTCTACTTTTCACTTAGACTCATTATAATGCTTCATCTTCTTAGTTTTTAACGCCTTACGAGCATAACTTAGCCATATAAAGCCTAAAAGTCTCAAAATGTTTATTGATAGGTGCTATATAGCATCTTATATCATCTGAATATTTATATTATAGATTGAACGTATTTTCATATACTCTTAACACGGTGGAAAGAATGTGTAACAACTGATACTAGCATTGAGTTCACTATGTTTGACATTAGCTTCATATACCTTAACATTGAATTCTACTATCTCAAATTCTCATTTATGATTTATTTATTTATTATGGTGTGTGTGTGTGTGTGTGTGTGTGTGATAGTGAGTAATCATAATATGGTGACCAAGATGCCACTATAACATGCTATCACCATGGACTATATGTCTTTAGCATGGTCATACCTCTTGATTTTAGCATAACATCATTATATATGTTATATAAGCTAAAGAGTTCTTTTACCTGAGCCACATACCTCACAGTTTTTCTACAATGAGTCATAGTGTCCTTCTTAAGAACTATAATGATTTCATGCAATAAGACAAGAGTCTTTTGTTCTTCCAATACATATTGTTCAGTAGATGGATCTTCTCCTATCTGCATTATCGCCACCTACATTTCACTTACAACCGTTGTCATTCTTTTGTTGTTCACCATGCTAAAATGCCAATCACTGCACTAATTGACACGAAAATATAAGATGACGACAACACGATAATAATCGAGGGGATTCACTTTCGTTGCCAGACAGGCGAAAATAATGATGATGCAGTGAAGGATTCACTGCCAGTACTAGCCATCCCACGCGTTTGATATCGTATCTAATTGCGACAGCCTAGATTTTTTTGGTTTAATTAGAGAAAGGAAACTAGCGAGGGCTAATGCCTAAAGAATGCCACTGATCTCTGATCATTCTGGAGCAACAAACGTAGTCCTGGGGCTGGGTTCTCCCAAAGAGACCATCGAATCATAGTTGAAGAACCCTATTTAGAGAGGAAGTCCACACAGTGATTAGCTTCACGAAAAATATGCTGGAGAGAGTAACACCAATCTCTTGCAATTAACGTCCTAATGTCCTCAGCCAGAAGAACCATAGGGTGAGAATGGGGGCAAGAATTCAGCACCAGAGTCACCACATCTTGGAAATCAGACTCAACAACAACCTTTCGGTAGCCACGATCCCATGCCTAAGTGCCTGCAATTCGGCTATAATAATATAAGCATGACCAATATATCCCGAGAAACCAATAAGCTAGCGTCCATGTTCATCATGAATCAGACCTCCAAATCCAGCATCACCCGGATTGCCAAGAGCACTGCCATCCACATTTAATTTAACAAAACCCAACGGAGGACAATGCCAAGAGATCCACATATTTGGTAGTGTGAGCAGGAACTAAGGTAGGATGAGAAAAGGCCAAGCTACAGTCGTTGATCAACATGTTATGCCATTGACGTTGAGCAAAGGTGGGAATCGCTTCGTGTTGAAGAACATCTTTATTTCTAGCACACCACACAACCCAAGTGCCAGTCACAATATTCAAGACATAGGTATAAGGTAAACTAGGGTCAAAGATATACATGTTAACCAGTCATCAATAGAAGATGAGAAAAAGCAACCTGGAGTGTTTTCAAGAATTTGGTGCCAAAAATACTTTGCCCACGGACAATCTCTAATGGCATGAAGAGTGGTTTCATTACTTTGTCCACATCGAGAATACAACGGGGATTGTATAAAACCATGACCATAGCAAAGGGAATTGGTTGGTAAACGTTGTCACCTTATTTGCCAAAGAAAGAAACGAAATTTTTTGGGTAGGCATCGCTTTCAAATTTGGCACCAATTTTAATGAGGGTCAGAAAGATATCATACCCGGGTGAGAAACTTATGGCCAGACTTAACTGTGTAAGATCCAGTGAAAGTTTCTCCCCAGAAGGTTACCACTTACTACCCGGCCCGTGAACTTCTTCTGTCGTAAGCGAGATGAGGAAAGCTACTACTCCAATTTCTGCAAATTCATACTGCATAAATCAATTATTTGCTACGACTGTCCAGCCTCGAATCTCTGAAGTTTGAACCGACCTTGCCAGAAACCGATAAAGCTCAATCTCTGACGTGCCCATGAGCGCATGTGACAGAATCGCTTAGCCGCTGGCTACCATTGGTGATGTTCTGCTACAGACCAATGTCTTGGTGCGCATGGTACTATGCTTACCCCATTCCATTGATATTGTCGACAAATAATTGATCTTTGTCTGATCCTCCTCATGACAGCCACAAAGAGTTACCATTTCCCAATGCCCATCTCTTAATTTTCATTTTATACATACTCTACTTACTCCCGCCTGGCCCAGACTGACATCTGATGTACAAATTTTGCCTCCATATGTATGTTTTTTGTCTACTCTTCAATATTAGAGAATCGAGTCGTGAAGAATCATCTTTTTTCTGCAACTCCTTTCAAACTGATTTTAGAAATAGCAATTTCTGAAATAAGTTCACTGCTACCTCTGCAATTGCAAAACGTCCCGTCTATAACAATATTCAAACATAGAATTTCACAAGCTTTTTAGTGAGAGGTAATTAAGAAGCATTTGGCTATTTTTAGTTTAATATAATAGAATAATTTATAATGAAATGAAATGTAAATAAATATAATATTAGAAAATTGTTGTTTGAGAGGGTAAACAACAAACTTTATTAGGTGAATAAGTATACCCAGGTAGAGGTTACGTATATACTTCTTCATGAAGATCACCATTGAGAAAGACCTTCTTGACATCCATCTTGAACAATTCCCACTGCTTACTGACTGCTATTACAATAAGACTGCGAGCTAAAGTCAGGCAAATGACTGGAGCGAAGGTTTCCTCATATGCAACGTCATAATCTTGAGCAAAACCTTTTACAACCAATTGTTCTCTGTATCTTTCGATTGATCTATCATCTCAAGTCTTGATTTTATAGACCCATTTACAACAAATAACATATTTATCTAGACGTAAGTTAAATTATTACCAAGTGTTGGTGTTGGAGAGATCCTGCAATTCTTCCACCATTGCTTATTGCCATAAAGGGTTAGAGTTGACCTTGCGATAAATGCGAGGTTCATATGGAGAGACAATAGTGGAATAAACATAGAAGCCTTAAGACACATAAAGGGTTGACTTAATAAAGGGCTTATTGAGAGTCGGTAGAATAAACAGAAGAGGAAGAGCTATTCGGTGAGAGTGGAGGATTTGCACTCAGAGAAGATACAATAAATCAAGCATTAGTTGTGTTAAACTTTTAAAGTTGTAGGGTAGACTTGCAGAAGATATATTAAGAAACAAATATATGGTGGGTAAAAAAAAATTATGTGAAGGTTCACTAACTCAGAATTTCGATATCATAGAAAATATTTTATGTTGCCAAAAAATGACGTGTCGAGAGATTCAAAGTTTTTGTGACAATGAATCCCACATCTATTTAGAAATAAAGAGTAAAGAAGAAACGATGAAAGCTTTCTATATTTTTGTATGTTCTAATGTTATGTAGATTCATCTATTTATAAACCTTTTTTTTTTTAGTCCTAGATCAAGGTATCCACCGGCGGACCCAGTGACTAATCCCTTCGCTGGTTTGTAGGCACCTCACAGGGTGAGACAGCTGGCCTAAATATTTAAGGCTGCTCCATACCCAAAGCCAAGGATCGAACCCCTGACCTTTGTTTAAAGATGGATGAGTCATCCATTTATAAACTTCAACTCCAACTAAAGAAACAAAAACAACTAAATAATTACATATTATTATTGTACATGATTCTAGGAGAAAAGTAAGGCTAAACATATAGTGATGTTCGACTTCCAAATATTATGTTAATACATGATATATCTTGTTTTGTTTCCTTCAATGAATTACATAACTTTGTTTCGTCTAGACTCTGGACTATGCCCATATTTATACGAGTTATTGGCTTCGTACTCAATTTTGGGACATAAACCTTAACTTAGGTTGGAAGAGAATATATATAATGGGAGACATCACTGGAGAAATAAAGAGAGAGTTTCTTCTATTACTTAATAACTGATTTGATAAAGTCATTCTACTTAGCGTCTACATGAAAATTATAGTCCTGTTAGTTCCATTAATGAAGAATCTAATAACATATTATTTTTGCAAATTTTTTTAAGTATTTTATTATTACTTTTTAAATTTCTATCTATAATTACAAAATTCAATAAAGTTCAAAATTTTTCGATAATTAACTAAATACGATATGAATCTCATAATTATAATCTTCGTGTATGATACACATTTATTCCAAAGACATTAGCTTATTCATTAATTAATTAAATAAATATGCATAAGATAAATTAATAATATCTTTTGAATAATTATATCACAAAGATTATAATCGACCGATTAATTATAGCTAGGAAATAAATGACATTTAATAGATAAATACTTAATTCCACCAAAGATAATGTAATTAAATAATGGTTAATCATTTTATTAGTAAATTAAAATTGTTTAGTATTGTAAATAGGCTAAGAAGTTACGGCAAACTAAACTTTAAAATTTTCAAAATTGATTTGTTTAAATTGCCTAAGTACACAAAATTAAATTAAATTTATCAATAAATTCAATGGAATTACTATATTATCCATAGTTCTTTAAGTTTAATATTTCACTAACTACTTCAATTAATTTAAATGATTAAAGTGGCAGCTTTTTAAAATGATAATGCATGCAATTTGAAATCGAGTTTCACACTAACAAGACATCATTACAATTAAGAAAATGGAGTGCAAGCTTTGTGATTTTAATCGCAACAAAATTAATGACATACCAAAATTTTCTTGGGTTAGTTAGCAATATAATAATATATAAAATAATTTTCGTGAACTTCCATTTAATCAACCTCTTAATTAGGCTTGACATGTACAAAAACTATGTTGGCTACATGTAAAATCTTTTCGTAGCATAAGCATACAAATAGTAATTAAATGGAGTCTTCACTTGATTAAAATTATGTTCAAACTTGTTAGTTAAATAGTCAATTAGTTTTACCCTCAAAGGGTGTGGCTCGATGGTTAAGGGCGAGGCTTGATTTCGGTTAGGTCTCAGGTTTGATTCCCTGCTAGCCCCTCTTGTAAGTAGGGTGTTCAAAAAAATAAAAAATAGTCGATTAGTTTTAAGGGTAGAAATATTAAAGCTCCCTTTAATTTTACGATCGACTTCCTAAAAACTATTTTATAATTTAAATTTAATATGAAAATAATTGGAATTGTAATGAATTGATTATTGTAATTCATATTTCTAATCATCAATCTACAAAGACCTATAATAAAAAAATAAAATTAAGTAAATACTATAATTACATGAAATTTAATGTATTTAGTTTAAAAGAGACAGGGCAACAGAAGATCTCTTTCCATAAACCTGTTACATCTATAATTTACGTGAAACTCGCACAAATATATGGTTAAAAAAGGACGGGACGGGAACAATTTGATTGACACGGGTGTAATGATTGGCTTGTAACCTATGCCCAATAATTTTACATAAGAGTTGCCTATTTTGATCATACAATCTCTGGATGTCATTTTCTCCTTCTAAAGAATATATTCTCTCAGCTCGACTTTAATTTTTTTTAAAAAAGGACGGGAACAAGTTCGATTGGTACAGGCAGTGACATCCATTATTAGTTAGACAGATGTGACCATCGGTCAGTCACCTCTTGTACATTAATTATTTACCTCCCTAAATCAGCTCTCCTTTGAGATCTTTCCAAATATAAACATAATTCTTTACAATAATCTTTTTATAATGATAACTAAAGTTTATTATTATCGACAACTTTCACTTGAAATTTCTGTAAATATATATAGATTCATAAAATATACTAGTATTTTATTTAATTGTAAAGATCACTAGTCATGTGATTAGTTCTTATAAACATATATAAGCATCCAACTACCAAACATTCACGTAAAAACTTTAATCCACACAAATGAGAAAACCAATTGCATTCAATTACGAGCTGCAAGGCAGACGTTCAATGAAAAAAGTAAAGTTCGTTCCATTAAAGATTCAAAAAGAGATCTCACAATCTGGAAGCAGCAGAGATCCTAAGAGGAGGATTTAGGTTTAGGGGCTTAGATCCGGATGTCTCCGTGTCGACTTTACCACGATTTTCAGACAACTCACCAGGTGGATTATTCTCAGACATTGCCAATTTCTTCGCCATATCTCTCAATTTCACTTTCAAGAACTTCCCATTGCCCTTTGGTATATCATCCAAGATCTCCACTTTCTTTGGAATCATGAAATGTGGGAGCCTTCTCCGGCAATAAGCAATGATGTCAGCTTCTGTAACATCAACTGTGTTGTCATTCGAGTTCTTCCTAATAGTAAGAAAAGCACATGGAGTCTCTCCCCAACGAGGATGTGGCATTGCCACCACAGCAGCCTCGAGGATTCTTGGATGAGAGCAGAGAACAGACTCGACTTGAAAACTGCTAATGTTTTCACCTCCAGAGATAATTATGTCTTTTAATCTGTCCTTAATTTCCAAGTAACCATCAGGGTGTATAACACCAACGTCTCCTGTAGCAAACCAGCCATCTTTAAACGCTTTGGATGTGGTCTCAGTATCTTTGAAGTACCCTTTCATGATACTGCTTCCTCGTAGAACAATCTCTCCCATTGTCTTGCCATTTCTTGGCACACTCTCCAATGTGTTGCGGTCTCTAACATCAACATCATCGAGGGTCAGTATGCTAATTCCTTGTCGAGCCTTGAGTTTGGCTTTGTGATTGCTTGGAAGCCAATTCCACTTCTCTCGCCACTCGCAGACCAGAGCTGGCCCTGTGGCCTCAGTCATGCCATATGCGTGTGTGATGTTGAAACCAAGTGGTTCCAGCCTCTCGAGCAATGCCGGAGGTGGAGGTGCACCGCCAGTGAGGACTTGAACAGGAGAAGAGAAATTGCGGCGTTCATTGGGTTCTGCTTCATGGAGGATGTTAAGCACGATAGGCGCACAGCACATGTGAGTGACTTTGTGCAGAGAAATGTTGCGATACATTTCGCCTGCGGTGATGTTCCGGAGACAAACATTGGTGCCACCGCGTGCGGCGATGCCCCACGTGAAAGTCCAGCCGTTGCAATGGAACATAGGGAGAGACCACAAGTACACAGGTTCTGTTCCCATTTCCCATCCTAGAAGCAGACTGAGTGTGCTAAGGTAAGCGCCTCTGTGACTGTAAACGACTCCTTTAGGCTGAGATGTAGTGCCTGAAGTATAGTTCAAGGCTATTGGATCCCATTCGTCTTGAATCTCTTCAGGGACGTAGTTCCGATTGCCAGCCTCAACAAGGTGCTCGTACTCCAAGTCTCCTAGTCTGAAACCTGAAGGAGAGTCGATGTTATCGATGACAATCACGACTGGACCAGGGCTAACTCCTGACTCAGTCAGTAATTGAAGAGCTTCTCCAGCCAAAGTTACGTACTGGTAGTCCACAAAGAAGAGTTTTGCTTCAGAGTGGCGGAGAATGGTAGCTACATTCTCCGAGTCCAGCCTGGTGTTGATCGTGTTGAGTACAGCCCCTGCCATAGGCACCGCAAAGTGCATCTCGTACATAGCTGGAATGTTTGGTGCAAGCACAGAGACCTATATATGTACGACAAAACTTGAGTTGGAGTCTTTTATCTATTGCCTTCCAAACATGCTTGACATTAGATCTTTTTCAAAAAATACTTACAACATCGTTTTTTGCAATGTTCAATGACCGGAGTGAGGCTGCGAGGCGGCGGCACCGATCGTAGGTTTGGAGCCATGTGAAGCGAGTGCCATCGTAGACGACGGAGGTACGGTTGGCATAAACCTTGGAGGCTCTCTTCAGGAAAGTTAAGGGTGTGAGAGGAACATAGTTTGCGTCACATTTTGGGAGGTCATCCATTTTTCTGGACTTTGGATTATTCTTCTAAAGGGCAGATTTTAGAATGAGAGATCCCGACCACGGGTGTGCTTGTGAAAGAAGTTGATTGAGATTTGAGTAGACAATTGGAGCCAGGAATAAGGATATTAAATAGGAGCAACCGTACTCATTTAATCGATGTTTCACCACCACCACATAGGCTATTCAATTTTTCTGTTCCACATTCAAAGTATTTCATAATTATAAAAAAATAAAAAGTATTTCATAATTATTAAAAATTGTATAATAAAAATCCACAGTACCAATATTTAAGGTCGCAATATATAAACATAATATTTTGTATATTACATTTTTAATAAAATATTTGATAAAATACTAATTTAAAATTAAATGACGAAAATTTAAACTCTTGAAATTTATGAAATTCTAATTTTAGAGAATTAATAAGACTCAAATACTTAATTGATTTGTTTAACATTTGGTAGGGATGACAATAGCGCTGGCTCGACCCAGATTGATCCAACTGTGGGTAAGCCTGTGTCTCGATGGGGTCGCAGTTGCCTTACTTGTAGCCTGACTTGAATTATTATCTTTAAAAAAGTTAAAAAAAATAACGTTGTTTTGTCATTTTTAATCAGGCCATGGGCTCGATTTTTTAAAAAAATTAGAAAAATGACGTCGTTTTGTCACTTTTGATCGAGTCTGGTCTAGTTCTACTCATAACCCGATCAAGTCAAGCAATGCCGGCTCGTTGGTTGGTCAACTTGAGCTTGACTCGTTGACTTCGGGGCAGGCGGATTGCCATCCCTAATTAAGAAATGCAGGGTAAACGATGAGGCTTGATAATTATCTGAAATGGGATGTGCGTAGAAAGCTTTGATTTCGAATAATGGAGAACGTATGCATATTTATGTTTATGATTCTTTTTTTTAATTGTAAAATCATTAGTGTTTGAATACGATGAAAAAATATTAAATACGTAAAATAAAATAATTTATACATATCATAAATTTTGAACAAATTATTTAATAAATAATTTAAAGTCAAGTAAGGGATTGGATTAACTTGATGTTTGTAAATCTCTTAAATTGAAAAGTTATTAAGAAGAGTTTGTTCTATCGATTAAATGTTTCTTTATGGGACAAGAGACATTTTTTCCACCTAAACTTGTGTTTAGGCACTTTAACTTATTTCTGATTCCCATCTGCTCTTTTTTTCTTCACCTTCTTCTTTTTTTTTGATTTCCACCTTAGATTTTGTGAAGAAAGTAATTTTTCGTTTCCTAACTAGTTAAGGTGTGGCTTAATTAAAGTTGAAAATATCATACCAAAATTTATATCAATTTTGATATTGATGCAATATAATATCGTTAACTGTTAATATCAATATAATTTTAGATACTTTTTAAATTATTAAATAATTTTTACATTTTATATAATTAAATATTGGTTTCTTATTATAGTTAACATTAAAAATATTTCAAATTTTGACTCTATTGAGAACACATATAGTAAAAATAGAAAATAATAAAAAGAAAAGAATAATACAATAATATTTTAATAAGATTCGGTCAATTGAGCCTACCTACATACTTGTGAACCAAATCTAACTATTTCATCATTGAATACTATGATGATGACAACAACAAATTGGATCAATCTGAGTATATAAATGAAAACCCTAAATTAACCTTTTTACTAAATCTAACTCAATTTAATCATGACTAGTAAATCTTATAATCATTCAAAAGATAAAAATCTACCAAAAAAACATGTTTTTAGATAAGATTGAATATGCTAATTGGATTGTGGATCTCATTATTTAATTCAACAATATGAAACAAGATTTTTGGCATGTCCTTATTCTTCCGTCGTAGATTCTCCTGCTTCTCTAGATGCTAATAAACGATGTAAGACATAACAATGTCTCAATTTCACAAATTTTATTGATTTCTTTATGTATAAGATAATAGGAGTTAGTTAGCATATATCTGTTATGTATATCTGTATCTCTGCACTGATATTGTATTATTCACATTATTCGTGTATATCATCGTAAATACTTAGTATACAAGTTGGTTACAACAACTCCCTGTATATATTTCATACATATTACGTAATACATAGGCTTTTCTCCTAGAAACTATATTGTATCCTTATATGGTATCAGAGCCTTTGGCTTAACCGCAATAACATTTTTTTCTTCATACTTTCTGCCCGTTTTATCCTATACAAACACAATCATGTCTCATGATTCTGAATCTGCTGCAACGACTACACTTGCAGTCAATACCGAAGCCCCAATCCCTCAAAACCTGATCATATTCACCACAGGTTTTTCATCTGATTCCAAATTAAATGGTGCAAATTTTCCTGCCTGGAGAGTCCAAGTAAGTACACTCCTCATTGGCTACAACGTGAAGGGGTGTGTTGATGGCACCATCCCGGAATTGGACATCTGGATTAGACAAGATCAGTTTGTTCTCCACGCCTTGATGACCACTGTTGCGCCGGCTATAGCTACTCTACTTGGCGCCGTTCACTCCTCCAAAGAAGTCTGGGATCTGCTTGCCAAAACATATGCAGGAATGCCTCGTTCCCGACTAATGTCCTTAAAAGAAAAACTAATCTGTATTCAGAAGGGAGGCAGACCTATTTCTGAATATTTGAAGGAAATCAAGAGCCTTGCGGATGAGATAGCACTTGTCAGTTCACCAATCGATGACACGGATTTGGTAATCCACACCCTGAATGGCTTGACTACTGACTTCAAAGATGTTAGTGCTGTAATCCGTGCTCGCGAAACTCCAATTGGCTTTGATGATCTGCATGAAAAACTTGTCGACTTTGAACAGGTTTTGGAAAGGCAAACACAGCTTGAAGAATCGGTTCAGGCCCCATCTGCGCATGTCTCCTGCAAACAACGTTTTACTTCTCATCGCCGCTATGGTCGCTCCAATAAGATCATATGTCAATATTGTGACAAACCTCGTCACACAGCCAAAACCTGTTGGCTACTGCATGGGAAACCAATCAGAAATCAAACCAGGCATATGTCGTCCACTTCACATCCACGGCGAGGCCCAGGAGCTTACACTATTCACACGGACGAATCATCCTCCAAAGGCCAGTGGATTCTTGATTCGGGCGATACTCATCATGTTACCAATGACTTGAAAAATTTGTCCCTACACTCCCAGTACAGAGGTCCTAATAACTTGCAGGTTGGCAATGGTTATGAAGTATCCATCGATGACACGGGTAGTTTCTCTCTTCCAACTACATCAAAACCAATTGTCTTTGATAATGTTCTGCATGTACCAAAAATTAACAAAAATCTTCTCTCAGTTAAAAGGTTGTGCACCATAAATAACGTATCTGTTGAATTTTTTCGCAACTATTTTCAAGTGAAGGATCTGCAGAGCAAGACAGTGCTTCTTACCGGTTCTTGCCACAATGATCTCTATGATCTCTGTCTCCCTCTCCTCAAACCAACTGTTTTTCAGAACACTCTTCATCGTCCACCAGTACTTCATCATATATTAGGTTATCCATCTAATAAGGTGTTTAATTTCCTTAAGTCGACTCACAAGTTAGGATCTCGAATGACTTCATTAGCTATGTGTGTTTCTTGTCAATGTGCAAAGAGTCACAAACTTCCTTTTTCAGCTCTTCGGCTGCAAAGTTCTAAGCCTTTAGACATAATATTTTCTGATGTTTGGGGGCCTGCTCCATTGGTTTCTGTCGATGGTTTTTGCTACTATGTCATTTTTGTTGATCACTTCACAAAATTTACTTGGGTTTACTTGTTAACGAATAAATCTGATTTCTTATCTACTTTTATCAACTTCCGTAAGCATATTGAAAATCAATTTGAAACACCTATTAAAACCCTCTACTTTGATAATGGAGGGGAGTTTCTCAAACTAAAACTATTTTTGGCCACACATGGTATAAATCACCTTACCACTCCACCCCATACACCTGAACAAAATGGGTTATCTGAACGTCGTCATCGTCACATTATTGAAACCACTAGGGCCCTTCTTCATTAAAGAAAACTTCCTGCCAGTTACTGGTCTTATGTTGTCCAAACAGCTATTTACCTTATCAATCGGTTACCCACACTAACCCTCCATATGCAATCTTCTCTTGAAATACTATTTCACCAGCCACCCAATTACACACATCTACACTCTTTTGGTTGTCTTTGTTTCCCTTGGATACGTCCCTACACCATCATTAAACTTCAATCATGTTCCACCCCATGTATATTTGTTGGCTACTCCTCCAATCAGTTTGCATACCTCTGTCTTGACCCGAGCACTAACCGAATATACACTTCTCGCCATGTTGTTTTCATTGATGATCAATTTCCATATACATCACCAGATCAATTATCTGTCTCTTCTATAACTGATACAAATACCGCGCCACCCCTGTCTCATTAGATTATTCCCATTGTGGCATCCCCTGTACGACTAGCATTGTCAAGCCAAACAGAAGCTTCATCTTTAAACCCTCCACAGCCACCCTGTTCATCATCACTGCCCTAATATGGACATCCCACCTCAACAATCGACCAACACAACCAATCTACCAATCTTCATCCAATGATCACCCGTTCTAAAAACAATATCCATAAACAAAAAACTTTCATGGCTACCCGTCACCCACTACCTCAAACAGAGGAACCCCGCACAATTCAACAGGCACTTCAAATACCCCATTGGCGTGATTCAGCTCTCTCAGAATATGAGGCCTTGTTACGGAATGGAACTTGGACTCTCGTTCCTCCAACAGAAGCTCAAAATGTCATCGAGTATATGTGGCTTTTCAGAATGAAACGTCATTCGGATGGCTCAGTATAAATCCATACTGGTTGTGAAAGGCTATAGCCAATGTCCCGGGATTGACTACAATGACACCTTTTCTCCTGTGGTGAAACACCAAACAATCAAAATATTCCTCACTTTGGCGCTGGCCAACTCCTGGCCACTACATCAAATGGATGTTAATAATGCGTTCCTCTAGGGTCGACTCCATGAAACTGTTTACATGAAGCAACTGCTGGGTTTTATTAGCAAGGAGCATCCAAAGTATGTTTGCAAACTACATAAAGCAATCTACGACCTAAAGCAAGCTCCAAGTGCCTGGTATCAAGAACTTCGGCTCTTCCTCCTCCGCTATGGTTTTCTCTGCAGCACGAGTGACTCCTCTCTATTCATCTATCATTGTCGAGGGATTACTGTGTACTTTCTGGTATATGTGGATGATTTGCTGCTCACTGAAAGCTCTCCGACTGCACTTGATGTCGTTATTAAAGAACCATCCCGCAAATTTTCACTCAAACACATGGGCACTCCATCTTACTTTCTCGGCATTGAACTCATTCCTAACGTCGATGGCATTTTTCTCTCTCAGCAACGTTACATCCATGATTTACTTACAAAATTTCATATGGCAGATTGCAATCCTTGTACTTCTCCTATTTGTACATCCTCCATCCTCAAACTGGATGACGGCTCTGCCCCAACTGATGAGCGTCTATATCGCAGTACATTAGGCGCCTTACAATATGTTCTCCTAACGCGCCCTGATCTCAAATTTACTGTAAACAAGCTATCTCCGTACATGCATAAACCGACTACACTTCACTTTCAACAGCTGAAACACACACTTCGATATCTCAAACATACCCATGCCTTAGGTCTTCAACTGAATCGACCAAAACACATTCGACTTCAAGCCTTCAGTGATGCCGAATGGGGAGGAGACGCTGACACCAAAATTGCAACATCTGCCTATGTTATTTATCTTGGAAGCAACCCCATTTCCTAGAGCTCAAAACGTCAATGCACAGTTTCTAGAACCTCCATCGAAGCTGAATATCGTGCAATAGCAAACACCGTTGCAGAGGTCATGTGGATTCGCAATATTCTCAGAGAACTCCATGTTCATTGCTCGGTAGCACCAACGATTTACTGTGATAATTTAGGAGCTACGTACGTATGCTCTAATCCGGTCTTTCATTCCTGGATAAAACATCTTGCTCTGGACTACCATTTTGTTCGCGAACAGGTGCAAAAACATCATCTAAATGTCTCTCACATTTCTACACTGGATCAAATTGTAGATGCCTTAACCAAACCACTGTCCATACATAAGTTTGAAGCTTTTTAGACCAAGATGAATGTTACGTCCCGTGACTTCATCTTGCAGGGGCGTAATAGGAGTTAGTTAGCCTGAATCTGTTATGTATATCTGTATCTTTGCACTAATACTATATTATTCACATTATTCGTGTATAACATCATAGATACTTAGTATACAAGTTGGTTACAACAACTCCCTGTATATATTTCATACACATTACGTAATACATAGGCTTTTCTCCTGGAAACTATTTTGTATCCTTATATAAGATATAGTTTGTTATATGATCATGTCTTTTTTCATAAACATCTTTATCGTACCAATATGCTCGTGTCTTTAGTATGTGTTTTCATTTCTAATTCCACGCCTATGTCTCAAGTCATGTTCATCTAAAAGATTCTCAAGAAATGTATGTTTCCATCTTGAAACTCCAAATTGCATTCCCATATATGTAAGCCATGCACAACAATCTCTATCTGAGTGAATATACTGTTCATGAGTTGGGTTTACATCTTGAGATATTAATCAAGTTCAAGCAATGCTTGAACTTCTCAATTACAAACAAATTTGTTGACATATTAACTGTATTTTTTGAATTATTAACCTTTTCTAAAAAGATATGTCCAAATGCAATCAACATACTGATCTTATTAAATATCATAATGTATTTGCCAAATAAATGATACTTTGACTATCATAATGTATTTGAATTATACCTTGACAAGGCCCATTTTCTTCATTAGCCTTATAAGCCATAATGCACGTTTAACAGTCTCAGCCACTATCATGTATTTTATTTCAATTATAGACAATGTAATCATAGACTGTAATATTGATTTTCACTATCATGATATTGATAGTCGTTAATATTGAATATCGTTTTAGATAATTTTATAAAATTAGAATTTAATTTCTTATTATAGTTAAAATTAAAAAAAGTTAAATTTTGGCTGTTGAAAAATTTATATGGCAAGGATATAGAATAATTAAAGAAGGAGTTAAATAATATTTTTAATGAAATTCAACTAAATGGGTGTACTACGTGCTCACAAACTAAGAGCATTTGTTTGACTATTGAATAATATGATGATAATTAACAAAAAACTAGCTTTACATTATATATATATGTGTGTGTGTGTGTGTGTGTGTATAAATATATATACCTGTGTGTTTGTGCACGCGTGTGCGTGGATGTATGTCTGTATATATGTATATAATTAATGCAATTTTACTCAAATAACCTCTTTACAAAATCTAAAATAATTTAAGCATAACTCTAATGAGTTTTAGAATAATTAAACAGAATAAATTCTATAAAAATATGCATTTTTAAATAAGGCTGACTGTGCTGACACGACTGTGGATCTCATTATCTAATTTCATAATATGACACACACATCCATGTCATGTAATTATGAATCCTCCTACTTTTCTACATACTAATATACGGATTAAGACATGATCATATTTCTAACCCATGGATTTTACTAGCTTCTATGTGTATAAGATATGGTATGTGGCACAGTCTAGTCTTTCTTTAAAAACATCTTTGCCATATTACTACTCTCGTGTCTTAAGCCTATGGTTTTACCTATCATTTACAAAAAGGACATGTTTTGGACCACTCCCATTTCTCAAGTCATTTCCATCAAAAAGTTTCCAAGAAACGAGTTTTAATATAAAAACTCTAACATTGCATGTTCATATATGTAAGTCATACATAAAATCTCCACCTTAGTGAATGTACCCTTCATAGGTCGGGTTATATACATATCTAACATCTTGAGATATTAATCAATTCTAATTAATGCTTAAACTTCTCTATAGTAATTGAATTTGTTAATATATTAGTTGTAATTTTCAAAGTGTCATCCTTTTCTAACAAGATATATCCAGATATAATCAATTATTTGATCTTATAAAATCTCAAATCTATTTGCTTAGTTCTTGTATGATACATTTGATTATTTGCCAAATTAATGACGCTGACTATCATAATGTATTTGAACTCCATCTTGATCAATGCCCATTTTCTTCATTACCATTGCAAGCTACAATGACTGCTTAATTGCCTCAACCTCTATCATGTACTTTTCTTCAGTTATAGACAATGTAACTATAAATTATAACACTGATTTTCAACAAATATGCAATCTTGTAAGCATAAAGACATGCCATGTAGCGTAACTCATGTTATTCTAATCTCTTGCATATTTTGAATTCAGACATCTATTAACTAAAGTAAATTATTATAGCAACATGTTAGCTAAAAAAAGTCCTATAGTTTGACGTATCCCTCAAGTACTTTGAATCTCTAGTTGATTGCTTTCTAATGTTGTCTTCCAAGTTTCAATATATACTTATTAACTCCACCAATAACGTGAATCAAATTTGGTCTCATATAAATCATTACATAATGAGTATTCAACAATGTTAACATATAGTACCTCAAACATATCATCAAACTTTGCATATACTTTTTTATTACTAGTTTGAGGAAAGCCAATGGTTATTTTGCAACATGCTGCTTACAAATTTAGCTTTACTTATTCTAAATCTGTCTAATACTTACTCAATGTAGTTAGATTAAGATAAAGACAATTTTCTGGAGGTCCTGTCTATTTAAATCTCTATTCCTAGTGTTTTCTTTCATCACAAAATCCTTCATCTCAAATTTCCTTCCCAATAAGGTCTCTAGTTTATTCACATCATGCTTACTCTTTGCAACAATCAACATGTCATCTACATATCTACTGTGACCAATTCATCATCAAGGTTTTTAACATATACATAAGAATCATACTCACATCTTCTGTGACCAATTCAGATCATGTAGGAAGTAAACCTTTTATACCATTGTTATGGAGACTACTTTAATCCACATAATGATTTCTTCGATTAACATATTAGATGCTCCCTTTCAAATTAACTAAGCCCCTCAGGTTTGTCTTTATAAATTTGCTTCTCTAACACATTGTGGAAAAAAGTTATATTCATGTTTATCTACAACAAATGCTTATATAAACTTGCTATTAATTCCAGTAAAATTATGATGGAAGTATAACAAACTAGTGGGGAAAAGATTTCATTATAATTAGTCGCTTTTATTGTTTATATCCTTTAATTACTAGTTGACTATTAGAATTTTCCTTCTTTTTTGCTACTGATAAATTCCTTTTGTATATCTGCTTACGCCTTATATGAGACCAAATTTGGGAAGCTGCACCAACTCTTATGTATAATTCTTGTTCAAAGATCCATAGTATAGCTCCCATCTATCTATATGTCTATCCTTCTCTTAACTATTCATAGCCTCTTAAATTGTAGGTGGATATCTATTACTTATGATAAGAGTGAAAGATACTTACTCTTTTCAGCCATATTTGTTTAGTGGCCTAATTATATGCCTTGTTCTATCAATGACTATATAATGTTGACACTCATTTATTGACATTGATTTATCTTTCAAACCAGAATTTCCACTGTTTTTCAAATCTGCTCCAAATTGTTCTTATTCTACTTTCATCTTCTTCGTAACGTCTTATACTAATCTTGACTCGTCTTCTCTATATGTTTGGTTCAACATATGATGTTCATCAAATGTTGCATCCTTAGTAATCACCATCTTCTTTGATGTTGGGCTCTACAACTTCATACCTTAAGGGTAGCAAATGAAGATACATTTTTTCAATTTCAAGTTAAGTTTTGACATCTCATCACCATAAATATGTACATAAGCAAGGCAAAAATGGTTTTCAACCTAGAGACACCTTCCTTTATTCTTGTTCACACTTTCTTTATCACTCTCCCATCTAATGATGTCTTTAGTGAACTATTAATAAGCTAATCACTTCATTAAGTATATACAACATTTTTATGAGAATCATCAATGAATGTTGCAAAAC
The DNA here is from genome assembly GCA_026770325.2 of Erythroxylum fimbriatum. Lineage (NCBI taxonomy): Eukaryota > Viridiplantae > Streptophyta > Magnoliopsida > Malpighiales > Erythroxylaceae > Erythroxylum > Erythroxylum fimbriatum. The sequence goes on from JANZLH020000427.1 coordinate 6,870,711, forward strand.
TCTAAGGTCCCCTAAAAATAACTCTCAAGTAACATCATATACGTCAATATGCATATAATCTATAATTCTTTTGGCTTTGTACTCGCCTGTCTTGAATTTCACTTTAGACTATTTACCAAGCATACAAAACTTACATAAATATAACCTACAATGTTAAACACTCTTTAGTAGGCTCCTTTTATGAAGTTTGGTCATTCTTTATTCATTGACATGACTTAGCTGCATGTACCATAATATAGTAATATCATTATTTGATTCTATAACAACAATCTTTCCACCTACAATTGCACTCTCCGTTAAGTTGTAGATGTTTCCTGCCAATCTTGACCATTTCATTATATTTAATACACCCTTCACCACCTTAATATTATCTCTTTCTATTTTATAACAAAAATTGTTCATATCTAAAATGTCCCAAAAAATCTTGTTTGCCTCAAATCTAATACACTTCGAACATCACATGTCTTTTCGATAATCGTATAAAAAATCTTGATCTTGGCTTACTATATTCTAATAATTTAACAAGTTTTATCATCATTTGATCAGATAATTTCAAAGTTAATTGGTAGATATAAACCAATTCTTGTGTTAGTGTCATGTGATTTCAACATCCTATATTCAATATTTATGAGTTTGATGTTAACTAATTAAAATGTAGTGCACATCTCCATTATTGTAATTCGAGTCCCCCCTTTGCACTATATCAGTAGAACTTAGTAAGTCATGAAAATTATGTTCATCATCCCACCTCCTCTTGTTTGGATAGTCCCTCTTGATATATCATGTTTGCTCATAGTTGTAGCAACTTAATGTCTTTCTACCTTTGAATCTAGATATAAAATTCATTTTAGATGACCCATCCTTTTTTTGCTTCCTTATACGATCCCTTTACATATATCTTTTCACCTTAAGAGCTTTCATTTGTATTGAGTCTATATTAGTTGTGAGCTAATAGCGTAGCGATATCGTCTTTTGAATGAACTGTCTCTTTACTCAATAAAAGTGTGGTCACCAAATGTTCATAAGAAAAAAGTAACAAATAAAGAATAATCATTTCTTTGTCCTCATCCATATTAATCCCATTAAACCTTAGCACGTTGCAAACTATTGATTAAACATATTGATTTATTGTTCTAGATATGTTCCTTCTTGTATCTTTACCCTATATAGTTTCTCGTTTAAATATAATTTGAGAGACTTTGATATAGCTTTGTTTATGAGAGACTTTGATATGTATTGACTCTCCAATTTTTTAATATCTCCACACAAGATATACTCTCTATGATGTGTGTTATATGACCTTATCTACTAGACAAAGCTATATAGTTCTAGTTGCTCTAAACTACAACTCTTTTTAGTCGAGCTCATCAATATCTTTAATTTGTTCTCATGCAACCCTTACAATATATCTTACTACGTTAGCAAAATTTTCACTTTTCAGGGCCATAATAATTTTTTTAGTTATATTGAAATTTTCTACTTAAAACTTTATAACCAAAGTAATTATGCCTAAATGATGTTGAAATGACATGCGTTGAGAAAATAGATAGTAAGAATATAAAAAATAAGAACACTGTTATAAAAGATAGAAATAATATGGTGTGCCACTAATTGTTAATGCACCACTTAATTGTTAGTGCACCAAATGCA
>JANZLH020000427.1:6906788-6928905 GCA_026770325.2 Erythroxylum fimbriatum
TATGATCATTTAACTTTTTCTATAAACAAATTCTATGGGTTCAAAACTCCTAAACTTATGTAACGATAATTTATAATTTTTCAAATTGGAATCAAATTTAACAACCAGATTTTCGAAAAATTGTCATTCAACTAGACATTAACAGAGATTTAAATGTGACTTCGGCGATCTAACAGCTTCCACCTTTGAATTAAGCAATCAAGGGTATATTTGATTAAGAGCTTAAATTACCGACGGTATGGGTTACCGTCGATGTTGATGTTGCGATTTTCCGACAGAACCGTCGGAATATATTGCAACTCTCTCCGACGGAACCGTCGGAACATAAAGCAACGCTCTCTGAAGGTTCCGTCGGAAATTATTTCTACTCTCTCCGACGGTTCCGTCGAAAAATTCCTCCCAACTATACCGACAATTTTCTTTTCCGTCGGTAATATATTACTGACCGTATTATCTAACTGTCGGTAATCAATGCCGATCGTGCCGGAGCCGACGTCAGTCTCCGTCGCACTATTACGTCAGTAAATGTGCTTACCGACAGAATCTTCGTGCTTTCACCGGCAGTAACACCTATTTTTCTTGTAGTGAAATATCATTAATATGAACACCTAACTCAACTTTTAAACCCGATCTGAACAAATTAAATTTGACACACATGTTTTTTGTCATTATTTTTTTATCCTAAATCTAATAGTAGGGTTTTTTTTAAAAAACTAAAAATTATAAATAATTTTTTTCAAGAATTTTAAAGATTAGAGAAGTTTTCTAAGATTTAGAGATTTATCTCTTTTACCTAACTGATTAATTTAAAAGTAAAAAATAATAATTTAAGAATCTTAGGTATACATTGTCACATTTGTATGTCAACCTAATAAAAATACTCTCTCCAACAACCATAGGCATGAAGTTTCAATTGAATCCAACTCAAAGATTATTCACAAAACATCACTGTCGTTAGTTGCACATTAGTTGCCTAATATTGGGGAGAAACGAATGCCAAGTATTGAGTGTATACATGAATTATGATATCTTTACTAGTTGCTCAATAAACAATAGAAAAGAATAGACAGCTCAACAAATACTCTGTTGTAATTGTCTTCCTTAAGTTTCTATGTCAAACAATCAAAATGAAGGGAATTAGGCTTCAACAGGATTTACAGATTGAAGAAGATGGGAAAGGAGCATAAAAATCTAGCAATTGCTGCAACAATTATGTGCCTAGTTGTTGCACTTCTTCACACACTATCATCTCCATTTGAGTCATGTAAGTCCATTAGCAAATATTGATAGTTAGGCCAATGATGTGATAAGCAATATGCATTTCTCTGGTGACTTGGCTTTGTTTGAAAATGAAGGGAAACTAAGATTAACAAATGGGAGAGATACTGTTCATGGAGAAGATACCTATGCAGAAGTGAAAGAGGAAGAGCATATACAACCTTTAAGAAGATTAGTAAGAGGTGAATTCTCCTTCCATTAACACCATAATAATTGTTTCTTCAAATAAAATTTAGGACTTTCATTTTGACTACAGGTGAAGACAGAATTCAACTTGAAACAACAGGTTTTTCCTGCCATTCTGATCTTCACACAGACTTGTGTGTTGCAAACAAACCAGTCAGGATAGACAACAATGGATTATCGGTTTATATTACAGGCTTTGAAGCCAAAGATGAACAGAAAATACGGCCATACGCAAGAAACGATGATCGGACTGCCATGGAAAGAGTTACTGCTCTTCAGATAATTCATGGAAACAGTACACCGCCGCCTTGTCATTACACGCACAACGTCCCTGCAATGATTTTCTCGTCAGGTGGCTTCACAGGAAACCTTTTCCATGAAATTAATGAGGTGATAATCCCATTGTTCCTCACAAGCCGCCATTTCCAATCCCACCTACATTTTGTCATCACTGATTTCAAGCCTTGGTGGGTCAGTAAATACAACAAGATTATATCCTACTTGTCTCATTACAAGGTCATAAATCCTGCAGCTGATGCAGATGTTCATTGCTTTCCAGGAGCTGTTATAGGACTGATGTACCATGACAATCTAGCCATAAATAGAACTGAAATTCCTGGAGGTTACTCAATGTTTGACTTCAGACATTTTCTCAGACAATCATACAATTTGAAGATCAAGCACGTCTCGGAAATTGAAAAACCGGTGCTTGTCCTGATATCTAGGCGCAAATCCAGAAAGTTCCTGAATGAAATTGAGATGGTGGAAATGATGGAGGAACTAGGATTTCAAGTCATAACCGCGAAGCGTAACAGGATGTCAAATTTAGATAAATTTGCAGAGGTACTCAACTATTGCAGTGTGATGATTGGAGCACATGGAGCTGGTCTAACAAATGAGGTATTCTTGCCCGATGGCGCAGTAATGGTGCAAGTGGTGCCACTGGGGCTAGAGTGGGCGTCAGCAAACTACTATGGTGATCCAGCAACAAAGATGGGAATAAACTACTTGGAGTACAAAATTGAAGCAGAAGAGAGTTCTCTATTGGATCAATACGGTCGCGATCATCCAGTAATTGCTGATCCTAAATCCATATTCTTGCAAGGATATTATGCTGCCAGGTCTGTTTATGTTGATGGTCAGAACATGAGGATTAACGTTGTGAGGTTCAAGGAGACACTTGTTCAAGCAATGAAACTTATTGGACGATAACTTGGAATTAGCGACACCATGCTGCATGATTTGTCTTATACAATTCACAGTTGAGTAATTCAGAGCAAGGCATGGTACCAAATAGTCGATATCCGAGGAACATGTAATTAGATACGCATTTCTTTTGTAAGAACCACTAGTTCAAAAATCCAAACCAAAAGTTCAGTAACACAAGCTGATTCTCTGCAAGCCAAAAAGATCAATCAAGTGAACGTTGTAACGTTGTAGCAGGGAAATTTCCAGTGCATAATAGAAGGTCATGTTGACTAATTTATAGGTAAAAACATGTAAGGTGTTAGTAATGTCGCTGTTCATAGTTCTAAATGCTATTGCTGTAAAGATCATGTCCTTTATATATGACACAGCTGTTAAGTATTGTTATTCTAAGTCTTAATTCCTTGTTAAATTTAATTTAGTTAAATATTCTTCCTGTGAATTAATAAATTGTGACGTAGCAAATTACGAACCCTTAGTTGCTTCAAAGATTAAGGAGACTCAGTAGTCATGTATTCACTATTTAATTTAGTAATCAATGATTTTAATCAACAAACTAATCAACGCATTAGCATAACACGTAAGAATAGAAGAATAATCCAACATCTAAATAAATAAAACGATTTGCATTAAAACTCAAATATCTTATAATACACAAAGTTCTAAGAGTCTCAATTCCTTCCAACTAAGAAAAATAAACTCAACCACTAAAGGTCATATTTTGTCACTGATATCTATTGACGAAAGGAAGCACAGAAAATAACGAAGAAAATGAAGCAAAAAGTCATTCTCCTCCTCTTCCTCGAAGCCAAATATATATATTTGTGTGTGTGTGGTATGATATGTACCACCCTTTAGGTAGAGGATTAAAAAATTGAACCAATCTGTTCGGTTCAATCATAAAAATCTTTAACCGTCCAATTTTTGGTTTAGTTTTCAACTTTTCAGTTCTATTTATTTTAATAACTCTTGTTGTAAAAAATCGATTAATTTATTAATAATCGATTAATGTTTATTAATTAATAAGTTCATATATATAAAAAATTAATTAATTTTTATTTAACAACCTCCTGTTTCAATTAAACTTCAAATTCTTTAATGGATAAGGACAATTCTCTTCCAATTATTTTTAAATTATTTAATTTTATCAATCTTTATTCGATTTTATGACGATCTAACTTCTTATCTTATCAGTTTAATTTTCGGTTCAATTTTTAAAACATTATTTTAGGTCAATTTTATCTGTTTATTTTAATTCTTGGACCTAAAATTTTCATCTCACGTATTTCTCTACAAATTTGGTCATAATAAGATTTAAAAATCTTAGAAACTCTAATTTATTTAGCTGTAAATTTTTTACCATATGATCAGTGCTCATATGATCAACAACACAGAAGGCTTTTTGCTTCCTTATTACTTTATTTTCTTTCTTTCACGTCCCATCATGTCCTTCACCTGTAGTTGCAACTTAAACTGAACATACAAATTTCTCATTATTTAAATAGTATGCAACTGCAACTAAACTACTACACATGAACAGATCCTCTGTTCCACTCCCCTTGTGCCAACCCTATTCCACCCATTCTTATCTACACATTTTATTATCATCTCTGTCATTTCAAATTCTAACTCAGTCAAAAATTCACTCTATAGCCTCATTTTCATTTTTCATTCTCACCAAGTTCTTCAATAACATAAGCACTCTTACCACCTTCCTCACCATCAATGTTTAATTTCTCATCACTAGAACAATTAGTAGCTTCACCACCAACTCCATTAATTACACAAACAATTGAAGTTCCACCGTGAACATTTACATAATCATCAACACCATTATTAACACTTACTTTAACACCATCAATAACACAATAATTAGTTGTTAGTCCCAATTAGCCCCTAAAAGGGGGCTTAATTGGGTGTTTAAAAAACTCAACAAATTTTTTAACCAATGTACTCAATTAACAACAATCAATGTAAATAAGGATGAGATATTTGCTTAATATAAATTAATTAAATAATTTAACAATAATTTAAAGAAGATAGGGAAGAGATAATGCAATTCAATTTATAGTGGTTTACAAACAACTCTTGCTTATATCCACTCTCAAGACACTTTTTAGAATTCCATTATACTTATTTCATAGCGAAGAATAACCTTTATACAATTTTTCTCCGTAAAGAGGAACCTTACTTACAATCTTATTCCAAGGTAAAGAGGAAATTCAATCTCACTTGGATCACCACCAAGTACAATAATATATTCCCCAAGCCAAATATTATAATTCAAAGTTTCTCACTTTATCATTTGATAACTCTAAAATGGCTTACTCACACAAATATGATACAATGATGCTCAAAAGATTGAAAATATTTTGAAATGTGTGTATACAATACTCAAAACCTCCTTGATGCTTAAACTAATGAGAAAACACCTATTTATAGTGTTTTAGGATCCTACTATTAGTTGGAGCCATGAACCAGTTGTTATGACGGCTATATACAGTGCACTAGTTTATTAAAAGCTCCAATTCACTAGCCAATGAAACATTAGTAGACCAATAAGCATATTGGTCAACTACTATGGCACATTAGTCAGACAGTACATTAATTATTGTTGCAACAAACTTATGGTACATCAAATTTAATTACTTTAACATATATTAGTCGACCACTAACTCATATAAGTCGACCAATCACTCCAAAAATATGATTTTAACATCTTTAAATGTTCAAACTCAATTTTATTAACACAATTGTGAATTAAACTTTCCAGAATTTATTAACACAATTGTGAATTAAACTTTCCAGAAGTGTTCCCTAAACTATTTGAAAGATCGAGAAACTTTTATATTAAAAATAAAAGCTTCAGTGCCTCATGATGAATATAAAGGCTCCTGCAATGAAATATTTTATGCATAGTGAGCATTTTAGAGCATCAAATTAACAAAGTGAGATTACAATTAATATTACAAATTGAAGAATAAACTAGATAAGCCTTGATCTTTTTTTGTTCTTAATTTGATCTTCATTTCGACAGTTGTAAATTTTAACTTTTCTTTATCAACTTCTTAAGTTATCTTCTTAAGTTTACGACTTCAATTTGTTCTTATATTATTTTTTATCAAAATAATAAATTCACTAGTAGCAATTATATATTTTTTTATCATCAAAATACTACTTGGAACTTATCTTGGTTCAATAATCTTTCCTTTTTGATGATGAAAAGACATTTGTGATATTAGAGAAAATAATAAAATTAAGCACACAAACAAATATCAAGATAGTGATTAGTTCCCCTTTAGTTTATGCATAAAACATAATTCAATACGAATGGCATAATTCAATATCAATAAAAAAAAGATATTCAAAATCGAAAAAATATACATACATTAAGGTAATATAAATTTACTCAAATAAATCACATGAAAAAATAATAAGTCCCCCTAAATTTCATCTCTCTCTTTGAATATTATTACTCCCCCTAAATCTAATATCATTAAGCTTTCACCCCCTTTTGAAAATCTTCAAAAAGAAATCATTATCTAAAAATGCAAAAAGTAAAGTGTCATGTTTCAAATAACTTGGTATAGAAAATCAAAGTTTATTTGATCAAGATTGATTAAAATTGTTACTAAAGATTGCTATTAAATATTTAAGGAGTTAAAAAAAAGGGGTCAATTTTGGAAGAAACAATCCTAATTATGTCAAATTTGAAAAGTTCCTAATTTTAATATTGCACCTAAGTTGAAAGATTCAATTAAATCACAAAGGGCAAGTTTTTGATAATATTAGAAGTTGGAATTATAACAGATAAAAATAATTGCAAAATCTATCAATCAATTTTTTAAAGTGTATAATTTGTAAAAGCCCAAAATTTCAAAAATAGAAAGATGAAAAAATGTCCAAAATACCAAAATTGAACAAAGTTAAAGAAGTATTAACATAATTATAAAGGAAAACAAACTTAACTCCTTTCATAATTTAATTATGAAAACATCATTTTAAAAAAATCTCAAATAAGAAAAAATTTGAAAATCCCATATATAAAATTCAAGAATGACAAATTTTCAATTTGATGTGATTTGATGAGATTTTTATGTAATGGAGAAAGTTGTTTTCGAGGAAAAGAGTGAATTATTTGGAATTTTAAAGGATATAAACATAAAATATGATAATATAAGAAAAATGCAGAGGAGAGATTAAAAGTAGGGGAACTGGTCAACTATATGACTTGACTGGTCGACCAGTATTGATGTTTCAAAAGAAGCAAAAGTGAGAGGTAGAGGCATTATGGGAAAAATGGTTTAGATTTAAAACACGATATACTATCAATGAACTATATCGAACAAGCTATTTTGGTTATTTATCGACTAAGGATGGTGACAAACTCTCCTCAATCTTTCGGGAATGAAAGGAGTCTTAGAATAAAAGAAATTGGTCTATCACTAAAGGATACTAATCGACCAATGTTTAGGTGACTAGACAAGTAATCAAATCAAACAAAGAACAAACTCATTGGAAAGGTAGAAAACATGATTTTTGGTTACAATGGTCGACCACGATAAGATATTAGTTAACTAATATGCTCTAGAAAGCTAAAAAATACAACTTTAAAACTCAATTTTAAACATTAAAACATGTAATGAGTCATCGTAATATCAATTAAGAATTATCAAAAAACTTAAAAAAGACTTCAAACACACAAAGTCAATAAAAAAAAGAAAGGATCTTTATTATACTGAATTTCCATTAAATATACCTAATTATCTTTTTATTGAGCAAAATCTTATTCTTATTTAATGAATTAGAAAAAATATTACGTAATTAATATAAATTATATCTTAATAACCTTATTTTGTATATATCTTTTAATTCTAAGTACAAAGGTTCTCACTTTAAAATAATTATTGAACGCCTTATTCATTATCCAACACAAACAATCATCACCAACAATTTATTCTCAAATTCACACATAAATGCAACTTATTGCATATTTCTAAATTATAAACTTATAACTACCTTATGTAGAGCATTACTTATGAGAGATTTAAATGAAAATTATTCTTGAGTTTACAATCCATTATAGGCTTCTCATTTGTCTCATCTCTTTCACTTGATTTAACAATTGTCTCTTCATAGGTCTTTGGTGGCCAAATTCTCCACATTCTAACAACATATTTTAGATTTTCTTGGATGTGGAATGTATATGCATATGTTTGGATGTGGATGCCCCATAATCACTGATCACATTAGGGAACAGTTCTTCACTATACAAATATTTTCTCTTATCAAATGTGGTTTTAGAATTGTCTTTACTTCAATGGTTATATCTTATTTCATGCCTATCATTGAAAGTTTTTGAGCTCCTAGCATGTTCTTTAGTTTTTCACTCCCTTTAGTAAACTTAGACAAAGAGTTCTTAAGGGAATCTATCTTTTTTTTCAATATTTCATTCCCATGCCTTAATCCACTAAGTCATTATTGTCATTAATAATCACATTTTTGGATGCTTTAATGTTATTCAATTCACTTTTCATCTTTTCATTCTCACTCATGCATGCACCTAGGTTCTTTTGAGCCTCTTTGAGTTTGGACGATAACTTTTTTCTTTTTCATCCTTATGATTTCAAAGCTCTCAACTAATTTATTGTATGTGAAATCAACATCACCGTCATTTTCACAAGAATTAGGGTTGGATGTTACCTCATCATTGCCCATAGCGTTAAAGAACATATAAGTTTTCTCTTCTTTTGAATACTCACCTTTGGATTCACATTTGTCCAAGTTGATGCTTTAAGTGCTTTCTTTTTGTCCTTCTTCTCCTTCTTATAATTTCTTTCTCATTATCTTTGAGTCGATGATATTGTGATTTTATATGGCTGAGTTTTCGACATTCAAAACAAGTAATGTTAGAGGATTTATGTTTTATATCACTTTTACCTTCCTTAAAATCCTTAGGAATTTGTTCTTCAAGAACTTATCAAATTTTCTAGTGAGCAAGCCAATGTCTTCTTTTAAGTTTTCACTAGTTGATGTCTTTTCCTCTTTGCTTGATTCTTCCTTTGAGGCTTTAATCATTAAATTATTTTTCTTTAAAGGTGTCATTTCTTCTTACATCTCTTGGAGACTCATTTCGTATATAAGAAGAGATCCAATAAGTTTCTCAAATGGTAAATATTGTTAGACCCTTAGATTTTATGTAGTCATCACTTTAGCTTCCCTTGTCTTTCGAAGTGACCTAAACATCTTTTTTACCATTTCAACATTAGTATAGGTCTTTCCAAGACTTTTGAGAGCATTAATAATATCAATAAATCTAGTATACGTGCTAGATATACTTTAATCATACTTCATTTGAAACAATTCATATTAATGTGTTAGTATGCTTACTTTGCTCTCTTTTACTTGATCAGTTTCCTCATATGCAACTTCTAAAGTATGCCAAATTTCGTGAACGAACTCACACACAGAGACCCTATTGAATCAATTTATTTCTAATGCACAAAAAAGATGTGTATGGCCTTACTATTCAAGGAATCTAATATCTTATCTTGAGATTACCATTCTTCATTCAATTTGGATACCTTTTGTTATCTACAATTTTAGTTGGAATAAAAGTACCATTTGACATTATTTCCCAAAATTTTACAATTTTAACCACTAAGAAGAATCTCATCCTAGTTTTCCAATAAAAGTAATCATTATCATCAAAGAAAAGGTGATCTCTTAATGCTTTGTCTCTAAATGATGAGAATTATGCTTTTAAATATGTCATTATGATCTTTGCTATAGGATTTTATTAGAAACTAGTCTAATAGACTAGTTTTGATATCACTTATTATTCCTTAACAACACCCAAAAGCTACATGAATTAGGAGTTTAAAAAATTAAATAATTTTTCTAACCAATATATTCATTTAACAATAATCAATGTAAATAAGGATGAGAAAATTGATTCATATAAAAATTGAATAATAATTTTAAAAAAATAGGGAAGAAAGAATGCAAACCAATTTATAATGTTCAACAAACAATCCTTTTCTATATCCGCTCCCAATATTCTTCTTAGAATTCTACTATATTTCTTCTTTCAAAGCGAAAACTAACCTTTCTATAATCTTTCTCTGTAAAGAGAAACTCTTCTTATAATCTTCTTTTAAGGCAAGATGGAACCTCAGTCTCACTTGGATCACCCTCAATTACAATATCTAAACCAGATATTATAACTTCAAGTTTTTCACTTTATCGCTTGATTACTCTAAAATGACTCACTCACACAAATATAACCTAATAATACTCAAATGATTGCAAAACACTTTCAAATATGTGTATACAACATTCAAAATCTTGTTGATTTTAAAACCAATGAAATAACACTTATTTATAATGTTTTGGGACCCCTACTAGCTGTTAGAGTCAAGAACTAGGTGTTACAATGGTTATATATAATGCACTAATCAACCAATATGCATTAAAAGCTCCAAATTTACTAGCCTTTAGAACATTGGTTGATTAGTTGGCATATTGGTCGAACAATTCTACATGTTGGTTAACCAATGCATTAACTAATATTACAACAAACTTATGGTATATTAAATTTAACAACTTTAACCTATATTGGCCAACTGTTAAACAATATAGGTTGACCAATCACCCTAAAAATATGATTTTAATATTTTTGAATGCTCAAACTTAATTTTATTAATGCAATTATGAATCAAACTTCTAAAAAATATTCACCAAACTTGTTTGAAAGATCACGAGACATTATATTAAAAGCAAAAGCTTTAGTGCCTCTATACGAAAGTAAAAACTCAAACAATAAAGTGAAATAAAATGTTTGTGCATAGTGGGCCTTTGAGAGCATCAAATTAATAAAGTAAGATGACAAATAATATTACAAACTAAATAATGAACTTTATAAGTCTTGATCTTCTTTTGTTCTTGATTTGATCTTCATTTCAGCTATTGTAAATTTTAACTACTCTTTATCAACTGTAAATGCTATCTTCTTGAGTTTATAACTTCACTTTCATCAAAACATAATTACTATTAATAAATTTAATATTTTGCCGAAAAGCAATGTAAGAACAAAAAGGTGAAGTTACTAGCACCTACATTAGTTTCGTAAGAAATTAAAGCGTTTGTATGCTCATAACACTATAAATTCCACAATTAGTAAGTTCACCATCACTTGCATTAGGCACATCATCATCTTTCTCATCTAACAATATAATGTTTTCTTTGTTTGTAGAATCTATCATTCACATTATTCACTTTTACAACAAACATTTTATCCTGTGTAACCATTGTCTTCTTCTTCACATTTTACTGGAATCATGTTATCAACAATCTCATCATCCCCGTTATTTGCTTTTGAAGATTATATGCATTATATTCACCCTTAAAATAAATCTCCACTACTTAAAACAAAAAAAAAAAACAAATTATCTCATTTATTTTTGCTACAATTTTTAATATCCATTTTTTGGGGTTTATATAATGTCTACATTACGCTTTATTTAACATATCTTTTTTTTTTATATTCGAGGAAACGGGCCAAGCGGGTGCACCTCTCCTAGGGCTCAACTGGCATACCACCCCATAGGTGGGCCAAGCGGCTCACCTTTATCATCGAAGACTCATCTAGTTCTCCACTTACAGGTAAAACCCTGGCTGTCCCAGGCTCTTACAAGAGGGGCTAGCATGGAATCGAATCTGGAACCTAACCGAAGCCAAGCTCCGCTCTCAACCATCAAGCCACACCCTTGAAGGTTATTTAACATATCATATTAATTATGTTTAGTAATTCTCACGGTACCAAACTTGTTTGGTCAATATCTTCTAAAAATTTCCTCTCACCAATGTAAACAAATGTCAATTTCTCCCCCGTAGTAAAATAATATTTCTTTTTTATGAAATTCTACATCCCAAAAAATAACAAAATAAATAATAATCTTATTTTCAATTTCATAAGATAGTAAAACCTACCAAACAATTCAGTTTACACACTTCTATACTTCAGTGTTATGTCTTGCTCCATAAAATAATTCCTTCAAAAACAAGTCTTTATCATATTATTCCCCAAAACAAACAAAAATCATGAAATTGGGATATAAACAAAAGACATTTCACTCAATTAATGATTAGACAAATAATATTATGATTAAAAAATTATATTTGAAACCTTAAATTATTATAAATGAGTAATTTTGCATATTAATTGCTAAAATCACCAAAGATGAACTCAATTACCAAATATTAAAGAACCTTCATTTTTTTGTAATATTTAAATAGGCCCACTAAAAGACAACATTATCCTTGGTAAGATTACATCCTCATACAAGATAGTCACATTGGTATAATGAAGCAATTACACTATAATTGTCCTCTGGTGAAAAGAGAGTGAGGGATGTTTTGGACATTTTATACTCTTGCTTACAGGAGTACGCTACTCAACTACTCCCTATAAATTAATCCATTATTATCGACATCAAAACTAATTGTCCCAAAAGAAAAGCCTCATCTCCACTCCTACATTTCCACAAATTAAACAACTTGAAATGATAAGAGAATTTGTACATACATCAGCACTGCATATGTACAGAGCCATGTCCACGGTTAAGCCAGCTTCCATGGCAAACCAATGATCACGTTTCCAAACTCTGTTTAACTCTCGTCTTGACTGTTAAGGCCAATAGAGATGATGTTGGTAGTAGGAATAGGATTAACAATTGACTAGGTGAGAACTCTGAACGGATTAATCTGCTTAGTTCACCAGCATATGATCAAAGCCTCCTCCAGCATGAAGTGCTGGAACCCTACTCACTCCAACATTATTAAGCAGTTGTTGCAGCCATCGCCTTGTTGTCAGATCGTCCTGGAAGTGGTATTAGAGAAGGCAAATTAATCTTCTTGTAAGAAATTTTGAGACAATATGCAATCTAAAATCAGAGAGTAATTGTTATATGAGCACTACTTACCCGAAGGCAACTGTTGAAAGTGCCATCTCTTAGCATATCTGGCAGGCAACTTCTCAGAGCATCACAGGCCCTGAATACCAAATACCAAAGCATATCCTTAATTGAAAAACACAATCATTCAAAATGAAAATTAAAAAAACACCATTGTAGATCAATTAATCAAGGAGAAAAAGAAAGCAAAGAAGAGATGCAAAAAGGAGAAACAAAATTTGGAAGAGACTTTTAAGATTCGATGCAACGTACCTTGGATTATCTGACAGTCGAAGATAACATCTGATAATGTGTTTCAACAACCGATTTGAATGTTGATCGGCAAGTGATGTAACCATGTTCCCCAGGACTCGACCTACTGCAAAGAATCGTTCTGCTGTAGTACAAATATAGTCCAACCCCACATCATCTAACAGAATCTTTTGAACTATAAATGTGGCAACCTGTCATATCAAAGGGATCTGAGACTAAGATATTCATCATCCATAGTCCATCAATATTTGTAGATGTATCAACCTGGTTTTTGATATGAGAGTAAACAAAAGATAAATTGATGATAAGCTAGATATTCTGTTTCAGATTTCACGATCTTGAGATAAAATTGAGGTCAGCAATAGAACTCAAGATAACAATGTGCTTGCAACTAATTGTTCATCACAAGAGATAAATTGATGAACATTTCAATCATATTCATGGGTATATGGGTCAAGAAAAAGCCTGCATGTGCCTGAAAATGATTCAAGTAGAAGTGAAAACAATTAAGGAAAAGGCAAATGTACTCAACTGTTTTTGACAATTCACTGCCCATTTCCATGGTCCGAAGACATAGTGGAATAATCTCAGTTGATAGAAGAAAACTTATAACCTCTGTGTCATCAACCTGGTAAAGAAAAGAATAACTCAGTTTGATATAACCTTTCGTGCACACAATTTTCGAAAGACGAGACGAATTTTTCAATAGAATACGATGTTTAATGAACCAAAGAAAATGGAAGGAAAAACACACTCAACCATTAAGTGGAAAGGAAGTGAAAAGGGAACAAGTTAAGCAAATGGTGGCGATGATTGAGTACCTTCACTAGGGCTCCAATGACACCTAAACTGGTAAGCCTCAAATACTCAAAAGGCCTTGACTTGCTAGTTGTGTTAAGAAAAGGGTACAGATATAAAGGTATATGAGCTGCAAAAAGGATGAGTTTAACATATTAGTTCGAGGTGCATGATCTCACTGGAGAAGGTTTATACAATCCTTTCAAAAAACAATATCTAAGGATATTCTGCAATCACAAAGGAACATTTTAGTTTCTTAACTGATATGGAGCTGAGAACAGGATGAAGAACCCTACCATTCAGAAACAACATCCGTGTGTCTGGATGAGACGCCACACACTGTATGTACATGAACATTAAGAAACATCAATTCTAATGAATCAAGATAACTTTACAATGTAAACATCATATGTACACACAAACAAGAAAACAGAGAAAACATCAGATATGTTAGCAAATTACTGTCTGAACCATCAGACTCATCATAGCAGAAAATGTTAAAACATAAAATGTGGAACCGGTATTCATGATACTTTCAAGCATAAATGTAAGACCCACAAATCTCAACTTGAGTAAGGTGTTAAATGAATGTTATGTAACAAGTCATTGTTGTTATTAGATATGCATATATATATGGTAGAATGGTGTATATGTCAGTGTATTATGAAAGGTTGAATAAGATATTGATGATGTTTGAGAAGTAGAATGGTGTATATGTCTCTGTATTATGAAAGGTTGAATAAGATATTGATGATGTTTGAGATGTTCTCATTAATGAGTGAAAGAATTATAGACTTGAATGAGAATTATGTGCTAATATAAGGAGATTTTTGTGGGTACTAGGATAAGGCAATTTTGGTATTCTTGATGTCAAAGACGAGATATGTGAGGTTCGATGGTGTCAAGTTGAGAGAAATCTAGAAAAATAACTTACTAGCTCAACCTCAGGGTCTACTAAATTGTTGTTTGGTATTTTAAACATAACTTTCCCTAAGAAAACTGGATTGAGGAGACTTGAGTAGCATTAGAATGTTAAAAGGACCTATAATTCGTAAGAAATGACCAAAGTCTAATTTGTCCTCCTTGTTAACCCCAAGGCAAGATTAACCACTGTTTAGGTGATTCGTCATAGATAGCAAAACAGAAATGGTTTTTTTCATTAGCTGTGTACAGGAGGTTAGTCGCTGTATTACGAATTATAAATAGATTGTTTCATCCAAAAACTAAAGAGGATCAGTTTTTACAACCCTGGAGACAGAAGGATTTTTAGAAAGAGGGGGCTCAAGGGACATGAATTAAGAGGGAAACTTGAAAATTTCACTTAGATCTTAGTGGATCTTGAAAGATCTTCGAATATTAGGTAAGAAATAGAAGATTTGAAGCTAAAAGTGTGCTGGTTGGAAGTCAAAATTTTACATATGGCATTAGCATACATGTTTGATAAACAGTTTATTTATGTATTAAAATTATGAAAGAGATGTATGGCTTTTGTCGTAGTTATTGTATTAAAATTATAGAAGAGATAATATTGATTTTATGTGATGAAACATTTCAAGTTCTAAAGCCAATTTGATGAATGAGTATTAAGACTGTGCTAATAGCCTTAATCATCAATAGGCAAAATATCAATGAGTGATAGAGGCAAAGCAGTGACAATTAATTACATTGAACCCTTAACACTCAACTTCATCTAAGACATGAGGCATGTCAGCAATATAGTTCCTTCAAAGGAACTAGGGGAGCTTCTCCTCTCAAATCATAAAAGAAAACATACATAAACAAAAGAACGTAAAAGGTCAAGATAATTGCAGAATTAAAATATAATATATAATGGATAAGAAGAAAGAGAATATTTGACCTGCAGAAGAGCGAGAGCATTGCAAACACGATTTGATTGTACAGGACTCAGGGCTGGTGGTGATAAAACAGGGTATATCGAAACTATCTCCTGGAAGTGAGAAATAAAGATGCAGAAAAACATAAGTCAAGCACCTTAACAATCAAAAACATTGACAAGATATTTGAAAAAACATATCGTTAATAAAGAAACAGTAGTAATTACCAGAGTGTGTGCGTGTTAACTTTCCTCATGACCTCTAATTCGATGTACAACCAGCCCAACAATTTGCAGACAACCATTTAGAAAGCTTAAAAGATAAATCCCTAGCCAACGGAAAAAGGGGTGATTTTGCACGAAAATTTAACTTGGACCAAAAGTTTTGTAGCATTCGAAAAGAACTCAACATTGCAAAAGAGTTCAGTTTAAACACCAAATTGACAGAACCATAGATTCACTAACAGTTTTAGGTCTGTTTTAGGGCTGTCTTTCCCTCTCTCCATCTTCGACTCTCCTCTATTCATCTTTGCCATTATCGGTCAAACTTCATTCTATATATGGGACTGCTTTTCACAAGCGTTGAATTAGTGTCAGGGGCTTGGCTGCAAGCTTATGCAGCCTTTTATGGTGGTAATGATGCTTCTGGTACAATGGGTACGCATATTAAATATCCTTTTGTATCCTATAATATCTGTAATTCAAAAGTTATGTCAATGTCAGTGATCAAAGCTAATTGTGAAATGGATTATGTGGGCCTTGTAGGCGGCGCTTGTGGGTATTTAATATGCCTCTCAGTAGTGCCTCCAGGGTACATCCATTACAATCACTGCTACAATACATCCATTACAATCACTGCTACAAACTTCTGCCCACCAAATTACATTCTCCCTAGTGAAAATGGAGACTGGTGCAATCCTCCAAGAACACACTTTAACATGCCTCAACCTGCCTTCAACACTATTTCCAAGTAGAAGGCAGGAATTGTACCTATTGTGTACCAGAAGTATGTTCACTAATTATACCCGCTTGCAATTTGCTTATCTTAACAATAAGATGGATAAATCAAGTTTTTTCTTGTGACAGAGTGAGATTAAAGAGAAGTGGTGGCCTCAAATAACCATCAATGGAAGGAATTACTTTGAGCTGATACTCATATCGAACGTGGGTGGAGCTGGAGTGATCACCCAAGTTTAGTCCAAAAGATATAAATCAAATAGATGGGAAGCCATGACAAGGAATTGAGGTGTCAATTGATAGAGTCTAATATCTCAATGGTCAGACCTAGTCGTTTAGAGTCCACACAAGTGATGGGAAGATCCATACAGAGGACAAAAGGAGATGGAGAGAGGAGAAGACATAAAACTGTTAACAAGCCCCTTTTGCGAGCTGAGGTGTACAATTGGCCCAAAATAATAAAAAATGTCAATCAGAATCCAAAAGAAAAACTAGGTCCCGTTAATTTAGGGTTTACAAACTTTTTTACAATATTGGGGTTCTCTTTTAACAATTAACAAACTTTTTTACGATATTGGGGTTCTCTTTTAACACTATCAAATGTTTGGATCTAAGTTAAGTTATCATGCCAATGTCCAAATCTAAGTTAAATTCTCATACAAACATTTGGGCTCAAATTGCCCTTTTTTGCCTAAATAAGAAGTGAAACGCATTATCCAACAACAAAAGATAGAGGACCATTCTATTAAACCACCAAGTTGTTTGAACTAATAACAAAGTCAATTTAGACCTTAAGAAAACTGTCATTTCCTCATCCTATCATGCAGCAATCCACAATTTTTTAGTTTCTTGTCAACTTGGATATGAGAATTGTAGAAACTAAGAGTACTTTCTAACATTGATAAGGATCTAACCTTTTGCATAATTTCTATGAAATCAAACATACTAGAGAATGGAAAAACACAAGATTGAACCGAACAACGAAAAGTGGGAGACTGTAAATAGGCAACATTACTATAAATAGCATACCTGTAGCAAGGCAGCAATGGTACCAAAAGAATTCCACAATAATGGAGCCAAATCTTGAAATAATTCTCTCTTCTAAAAAAACAAAGACAAGAAAAAACACAAGTTCATTAGGCATGCCTGTATGAGTGCAGCAATAGTACCAATAGAATTCCACACAAAAGGAGCCAAATCTTGAAATAATTCCTTGTTCTAAAAAATAAACTAAGGTAGATACTAGTTTACAATTGAAGCACACATATTAACAGCTAAACTTCAAAGCCACTTAAGGAAATAAATTTGAAATAATCTCGTTGATGACGATGATTACTGCAGTTTGTAGACAACTTTAATTCACAATCTACATATGCAGACCTTGACGTCACTTACATAACCACAAACATGATCCCTTGTATGTTTTAGGGAAAGATGGGTTACTCTTAGTAGAATATAGGTGCCAATAGGGCATTCTTGGTTGGGCTCCCTGTCTTATCTTGTAAAAAGATATCAAAATTACCCTTTACAACTATTTCTTTAATTTAGATCCACATCCTATATGAGTCTTGCTAGCAAATTAATTATAGTTAAATCTCAGAAAAACATTCATCAAAGTAAATCTTCTATGGGGATTAGGTTGAGTTCAGATTATATCTCGGAAGAAAATCAGTTGATAGCTTTGGAAACACAATATCCTTAGATACTATTGATATGTATGCCATGGAACATTAACTAAGACATAAACTAAGTTGTAGGATACAACAATGCTTGATACCCACAGGTGATCCGTTGAAATCCTTCAAAATGGAATACATCAATCTCAATAAAAGAGATGGCACAGATATCTCAATCTCCAATAAAAAAGGGATTATTATATAATCTACTGTTAATCTAGAAAACAAAAACTGATAATGCAAAAGAACTGAAACCCAAAGCCAGCAAGAAAAATCCACCAATGATTACCTCTCTTACCTGTTCTAGTATATGAAAATGATATGGCCAGCCAAAGTTAACAAATAAAAATGCTTATACACGGTAATTTTATAAGTCGAAAGTATGTTACTAGCCACAAATTGGTGTTATATTTGATGCGAAGTATCGTTCTTACCCCAGATTACAACACCATGCACAGAACCAGAAACTGAAAAACTAATCGAATCAAACATAAAATAAAGCAAAAGTTCATTAACTAGTTACAAACTTTATTCCAAACTTTCAAGAAGCAATCTTTATAAAGAAAAGCTACCGACTTCCTATAATATACAAACACATATCCAATCTCTAAATCCCAAACGTTGCTCATACCCAATTTCCCTATAACAATAAGAAAAGGAAAAAAAATTAAAAAATAAAAGAACTAACTTCCCAAACAAGATTACAATCGGACAAAATTGCCGTAAATCTTCACCGTTCTGTCTCATTTCCCAAGAGCGAAATGTTGACAGAAGCGCGAAAAGGGTCGTATTCTCACCTTAGAAAGCTCCAGAAGGGCGTTTTCTCGAAGATCGGGGTTACTTAGCTCAAGAACCAAATGCTCTGCGGACGCCATCTTCCGGTCCTTGCTAGCCGGAGTTCCTCCGGCGGGGGACGGAACAGAGGCGCTGGGCCCGCCAAACGCTGCGTTCATAGAGAGGGATTGAGGGAGATTCGTCATCTTTTACCACCAAAGTTCTCAACTTTTTTGTTTCACCTTTCTCGCAATTAGTTTATATTGGTGCTGGAAGAGAGACGGAGCAGTAATCTAGGTGCGACTGATGTTCTGTACGAAGACAACCAATGCACTATATAGTAGAATTTGGCAAAATATCCAACTCCCTGAGTCCTATACGTACGTATAAAGTATGTGTCATTATAATTTGTAATTTCAGAATTTATTTAATAAAATATATTAATTGAGAGATTACGTGAGTTTTTAATTAAGGTTAAGGACTTAATTGAGACATTTTACAACATAAATCTATAATTATTAATTATATTATACAATTTTGAGTAATATGCGAAAAGTTTAAAAATATTATATTATAAATTTAGATGACTTAATGGATACTATTTTTCTTAACCTTTTTATTATGTTTTAATTATTATAATAGAAGTTTAATATTTTACAAGTTTAAAATAAAATCCTCTGTTTTACAATACTTATATGTGAAAAATATTTAAAATAACGTTTTCACAAGTATATATTTTTAATCAAATATGACAACTTTCTTACATATATTAAAACATTTTTAATACTTTAATATCTAAAATGTTTATTAATTTCTAATAAAATAATCATTACTTTCACCATAATGTTATCATACATGCATGTTTTCATAATAAAAGTTACTTTTATATGCTTTTAAGCATTAATATATTAAGACTAATAAAAAGAATAATCCTTTTTAATGAAATGTATATAAATTAAATATGTTAATGTTTAATATTATCTATATATGGAACAAAAAATATAAAGTTTAACACGATATTAATTCATTTTGATACATGTATCAATAAAAATAAACATATTTATTTAAATATTACCTACATAGATATACTTATAAATAGATTTTGTAGTCATTTGAGCCTATTTTTTTTTTATCATGATCATATATTGAATTGGTGTGAGCTAAGTTTAAGTCAGATCAGATTAGGTCAAGTTATACTCTTTAAGCCCGAAGTTTGATTTTATTTTACCAGCGGGGCCCAACTTGAAAATTCAATCAAATTTAGCTTTATATGTTGACTTCTGCTTGGGTCGGGTATGGGCCCTTTTGAAGGCCTATTTTATGGATATAATATAAATCCAATTAACGAGACATTGAAAATTGCTAAGACCTCTAAAATAAATGTAAATTGATATCAATGATATGTTTGAAGTTAAACTCACTTTCTAATATGTATATTAAAATTTTGAATTTTATATTATACGTTAGTTATTATAATAAAAGTTTAGTATTAGTCAAGTTTAAATTCTAATTTTCTTTAAATAGTGTATACATATAAATAGTGATAATAACCTTTGTTGGACCAATTGAGGTATTAACTCCTAATTTTGATATTGACAAAATATATTCTTACTAATAGATTTATTTTTGGTGATATTAGTAACTTTATTATAATGGAATTATGCAACATATGAAATCTAAATTTCAATAAAAGGGTAAAATAAGAAATGAATAACCAAAGGTTATAACAAATGAATAAAAAGAACATATATTCAAGAGAGCTTTAAGGTAATTCAAGTCAAGTGGACCAAGAGTAACAAAAAAATGAAGTGACTCTTAGTGTATCAATCATTTTAATCTTATCTTGGTCATTCAAATAAATTAGGAGCTCAATCGGTGTATGATCATTTACATATAAGTTATATTGCATATACTTTTTTATAATCAAGAGAAAACTTAGAGAAGTTTTTATTAAAAAAAATACCCTTGTTATCTTTATACAAATTTTGAAAAAACTTTCAATTTGATTTTGAATCAATTTTTGATCAAAGAAAAGAGTTTATAATATTTGAAAGAACTTATGTTATTAAAAGTTAAATTTAGATACCTTAGTAAGTGAATAGGGGTTATTTAAAAGTTAATGGTGTGTATCATAGCCAAAAAATGAAATTAACATCAAAGCATACTTGAATCCATGAATTTAAACTACTTTTAAAACACATGCAATAAAAATTAAATATTGTAAAAAATACTAAAGATTGATGCTAAAGATTCCTAAAGCTACCAAACTGAAATAAAAATAAATAAATCATTGGGTTGCTTCCTAATAAGTGTTTATTTATGAGTCTTTTAGTTGGACTACTTACTCATGCTCTTCACCGTCGTTGCTCCTTAAATGAAGGTTTGATTCTCCCCTTCTTTCTCTTCTTACTCATATGTTTATTAACTTTCAAATAAATCATACATTCCACTAAATAAGGCTACCATAAATGATATAAATATCCAATGTATCTTTTTGTGATCATTTCTTGTATAACATAAGAAAATTCATAATCAATCACATTTATAGAGAAGCATACATCATCTTCATTATCACCTTTATGAGGATGTCTCATGGCTTCAAATATCTTACAAGTTATTTTCTCATTTTCTATCTTTAGGATTAACCTTTCATCATACACATCAATCATAGCCTTAGCAGTAATTAGGAAAGGTCATCCTAAGATTAAGGGAACCTCTACATCATCCTCCATATCCAAAACCAAAAAATCAATAAGGAAATGACCTTTTCAATCTTATCCAAAATATATTTTATAACATCTTAGGACACTTATTTGACATATCTATTAATTGAATGCTCATCCTAGTTAGTTTAGATTCTTTCTCCTAAGTCCACTAACATCCTTTCGATGGAAAAAATACCAATATTTTAAGGGATAGTAAAACTCCATAGATCCCTTTTTTTATAGGATAACTTATTCTACAAGGCAATATATCACTCCTTACTTAATGTTACCATTAATAATTCCCAAAGCATCTTCATATTAAACAGGAGATCATTTAAGTATTTGGTATTTTTTTCATATGTAAAAAAGTTTTAATAATTGATATGTTTTTTTTTGAAACGTTGTCCTGTGCACTCAGCACATATTATTCATATCCAAAGTTAAAACGTCATACAAAAAACTCGGCGGGCATACCCC